>JANVCG010031317.1:0-10244 GCA_025505365.1 Haliclystus inabai | reverse complement strand
AATTCTTATCCAAAGCGCTTCATACTGACAACCCATAAAATGACCCATTTTCAGCAAAAACACTAAGGCTTTAACCCGTCTTTCTAAAAATCTTTCCAAATTTGAGAATGGGGTTTTCTACTTAAATAATCTCTATTGATGCTAATTAGCTGAACAGTAAAAGATTTTGCTAAAATTCTTATCCAAAGTGCTTCATACTAACAATCCATAAAATGACCCATTTTCAGCAAAAACACTCAGGCTTTAACCCATCTTTCTAAAAATCTTTCCAAATTTTAAAATTGAGTTTTCTACTTAAATCATCTCTATTGATACTAAGTAGCTGAACTGTAAAAGATTTGCTAAAATTCTTATCGAAAGTGCTTCATACTGACAACCCATAAAATGACCCATTTTCAGAAAAAACACTAAGGCTTTAACCCATCTTTTTAAAAATCTTTCCAAATTTAAAAATTGAGTTTTCTACTTAAATTATCTCTATTGATGCTAATCAGCTAAGCAGTAAAAGATTTTGCGAAGATTCTCATTGAAAGTTTTTCATACTGACAACCTATAAAATGACCCATTTTCAGCAAAAACAGTTAGGCTAAAACACTAACACTTGACCCATCTTTCTAAAAATCTTTCAACCTTACAAATTGATTTTTGTGAGGACAATACAAAAAGTGATGTACTTGTAACATAAACATCAAGGTATCAAGTTCAATCCATCTTTTGAAAAATTGTTAAAAAAATCGTAAGTGATTCTATTTCTCATATCATGCGGACTGGTTTTAATAAGGTTAATTGGATTTTATTGATCTAATATTAAAAAAATGTTCCACTTATGTAGGAATGGCAATTGAATTGATGAAATTTTTTAAATTTTTACTTTTTTAGTAAATTTTTCGTGTTTCTAATTATCAAATCTACCAGAATCAATTGTCATTACATAATTGAATTATATTCCTCTTGATGGTAGATGTTTTACCTTAACAAAATGATGAACATGAGATATAATTGGATTTGAAAAATAATCCTACAATGGACTACCTATTTAATTTTGGAGAGGGCTATTACCCAAGTATTAAGTGCATACTTTTTACAGTAAAACCTGTGTATAACGGTCAGCTTTTAGTTGACCACTATAGACAGTTTACGTTTATATACAGGTAAAATTCAACAGAAATGAACATTCGTGACAATACAAACTGACAGTCATACAGGTGATCTTTATACACAGGTTTCACTTCAGAATGAATTTTGATAGACTTCTTGTCACTTATTAGGTCAAGTCCCCAAAATGATATTCCACTTTAATGTCTGATTAGAGGGAGATAGTGTTTAATAGACATCTCACAGTGAGTAAGACTACTAGAATGTGATCGATGTAAACAAGGGACATGAATAACTTGAGCCTGTATAGAATTCTTACTTGTATAGTGGCATGGCTACTTTGCTGATAAAATCCACTTGCAGCTTTGGGATCCTTGCCTTTTCGCGATCCATCATAGCAACTGGACTGTAACCCAATGATTTTTCCTGTTTATCGTAAAGATATCCACAAAAAGTATAAGCAATAAAAAATGTGATCTTACGAGAGCTTGAGCCATTACGGTATAAATAATTAAAAATGTAGACAATGGTTGCAGCGTGTATTCATAGTACCGTTGCTAATTTTAGCTTTCCAATGGAATCAATTTTGAATGATAACTATTTGTTGTTCAGTTTTTATCAAATAACCTGATTTGAGTTATGACCATGTTGTTGTGGAGACACTGGAGAATCAGACCTTCGACCCCTGACTACTATAAACTCATTTAAATATGAAAATAAAATATGACTCAGAAGGTGGTTTTGAGTGGAGACAGAAAGCGTATTGAACTATAGACAGCTAGATTTTGATGTAAGGAAATTATTAAAAAGGCAATTACACGATTTCCATCTTGACGATAATTGCTTTTCACGGTGTAACTCTCCTTTATTTATCTTGCAGTCAACATTTCTTATAATTTGCCCGCGTTATCACCTCCCCAAAAGGATGGTGTCTATTGAATTGATTGATTTGATATTTGTTGCTTAAAATCAAAATTTATATTTCTAATTGAACACTCACCATGTCTCCCTGAGCAAAAAACTCAGCATAGAGTAAATCAGAGACTTTGAGCGCACCTTCCCATGGTTTTGTTTGATCAGAAAGATCACAAGATGTCATCAGCAGGGATAAAACATGCTGTCGATGTGATTGGTTCGATTTATTGTAGCCCTCTAAAAAGTAGAACATCACTTATAACATGAATATTCTATCTGAGAACTGGAGAATACCAATGTGAGGTGCTCAGTTCTCCTGATGGACTTAGTCTTTCAATATTTGCTAACAACTAAGGGAAACATAATGTAAATTAGGATAATCCATCCATTACTAAATTGATTCATTGTTTTCAATTGAGTAAAGGTGAGCTGATAACTCAATAGATTGATTATGAAACAAAAACAGCCTCAGAAATCAGGGGATAAGATCATAGTTTCAACAAAGGCAGGATTTAAAGGCTAGGTGAAAATTTTGACAAACCTTCAGCCATGTGTTCTATTTGTGGGATGATTTGGAAATGTGTGCCGAGGTCTGTTGCTAGAATTATATGCTGCATGAGATCCAAAGCAGTACTGTAATCCTGAAAATCAAAATCAAATTTCAAACCAATAATATAAGACACAACAAAATTAGTTTGTCCCATTTCATCACTGATGATATGTCTGTGATGAGCACACAATAGCAAAAGTTTAAAGGGAATATATTATTGCCTAGAAATTGTATTAGGACTCTGGAAAAGCTTTTCATGGAGAATAGGAGAATTCATGAGATGCCTTCCTTCAATGTTATTTGCCAAGACGACAATGTCAACTAGTAAAGTGGAGATGGCCACAATCGAGTTGAGAAATCAACCTTATAACCTCATACAATCTTCCAGTAGCTAAATATTGATATTTATGTTCTCTGAGTGTTAAGTACATGTCGAAAAAGTGTAATTATGAAAATACAGTTTTGCACAAATACCCCAGGACTGACCTTATTAGTTAGACTTTCAAATATATTGCATCCTTCAGAGTTGATAATACACATTGCCTGTGCAAAATGATGATGCTGTAAGAAAAATAAAGAAGTAGGATATAAATTCGAAGTAATGGAGAATGCAAATTAGAAGTAGCTTTTTGAGGGCATGGTACGAAGGTAATTAAAAAAAGATATTGAGTGAGTTGGAATATATCGCTACTGCAAGAACAAATGCTTTCCATTATTTCATTCAATCTAATTGTGACTAAATAGCAAATCATCCTGAGTGATGGTACATATGTAAGGATTAGAGTGTGGAAGATTTTCAAGAGAGTGTGGGGGATACGCAAAAACTTTGATGGGCTAAAGGGGCCTTCGTTAATTATGTGTCTTGCAGCATTTTTCAATAGGGCAGTAGATTTTTTGAATTTCTGATGTTTAAATAGCTGTCAGACGAGTAGTTCAAACTTATAACCCAGGAAATACGGAGTTAGTAATTGGAGAATCTCTCTCATGCCTGAAATTACACATTTCCAATCATAATTAACATCAAAGATGTAAGCTTTACTAGTATAATTTCATGACATAGAGAATATTTAGTCTACTTAAATGTAGCCTTTACATATGATTTAAAATAAAAACTACAAACCTCCATCACAGAACCAGCTGAGCTATACAGAGATGCTAAGACTGATTTCTAAATAAAGCCAAAAATATAATTAATAACTAAACAGTAATTTACATTAAGCATTTAAAAATACTAGTGACTTCAAATCAGATTAAAATTATACACCTACCGAAGATATTTGAAAAGAATTCGTTGTGCCACGATGATCGAGATCATGACATAAACACGCAATGAACAATACAAATAATTCCAAATCTCTAAAAGAAAACAATAAACATAGATATCATTATCAGACACAAAGATTGCTTATTTTCAAAAATCACAATGATTTTCTGCTAATTTCCAGCTCAAATTATCATAAGGCAGCAAAATAAGCAAATTCTTACCCTAAGTAGTCGTAAACTGGTAAATTTTTGATCAAGATGTAACAGAAATGTGCCACAGTCCACGCATGCGTCCAATTATGATAAGGAGGGTCACGGTAGCCCTTTTTCACAACAAGACAAAATCTAAGCAAAAAACATTGTGGGGAATATATCAATGAACAGAAATTAACAGTAAAAAACATTATGTACATTGGGTATGGATGAATACCAGTATTACAAAAGCTATCAAATGATTGTGACACCATTGGATGAATAAAAATTAACTCTAAGAATGGGTATAAAGCATTTTAGAAATGAATTTCAATCTTGAGCTCCCCAGGAAATTATTGTATAATTATGATACAACTACTTTGGGTTTTCCATTTGATGAATTAAAATGAAGAATTATCATTTGAAACATAAACCTCAGCTCCAGATTTAAATATACAATATATTAAATAGATATCTACTGACAAGATTATTATAAAAGTCATAAGGTAGATTCAATGTACCTGACTAAAGTTTTTTCTCTAATTTTCCATCGTTTAATAAAACCTAAATCATTGAACATGGCTAAAACAACCTGTAAAACAACAACGTATAGCACATCAGAAAAGTAAGATATAACCATAAGAAAACAATTTTGAATAATAAGAGAAAACAGTTTCTGCTTAGTAACAAATAAGCAATTTAATTAGTTTCTGTAATTTCTAGCTAAATCTTAAGAAGATTGAAGAAATGCACTTGGTAACGAGATTGTTAAAGCTGGAATGTGGAATACTACAGTTTGGTTTGATTAGGTAATTTACAGGCAGATTGGCATTTATAAGCTCACCTACTAGCAGTTACATTTCGTTACAGTTCAAATCACTGAATGAACCACACAAGTAGACTGAAAGCTACCTCATTGTCTTAACACAGACCACAACACTATGTATTCAAAACAGTAAATTGAAGAAAATCTAAGGATTACAATCTATTCGCATACCTTTATGGTATCAGTATCAGCCAAGGTGATGCGCGGTAGAAACTGAAAGCTATCTAAATCATTGCTGATGTCTGACTTGATTGGTATAGGCTTTTTTAAGTAACTATCTGTGTCATTATTCATCACCTAGAATACAAAAAAGGCAATAAGTAGATGTGACCTTGATTGTTGACATTGCTATTGATGTAAGTGAAAACTTTAGAGTTAGTACTTTGGTGATTTATCAAGCAAGCGAATGAATGAATGAATGAATGAGCAAGGGAATGAGTGGTTGAATGAATGAATGAGTGAGTGAGTGAGTGAATGAATGAATGAATGAATGAATGAATGAGTGAATTAATAAATTAGTTAGCGAGAGAATGATTAAGTGAGTGAATGAATGAGTGAGTGGGTTAGTGAGTGAATAAATGAATGGATGAAGGAATGAATGAATGAATGAGTAAGTGAGTGAGTGAGTGAGTGAGTGAGAGAATGATTTAGTGAGTGGGTGAATGAATAAGGGAATGAGTTGGTGAATGAGTGAGTGAATGAGTGAGTTGATTAATGATTAGGTGAGTGAGTGAGTTAGTTGGCGAGTAAGTGAGTGAGTGAGTGAATCAGTTAGTGAATGAGTGAATGAGTGAATGAGCAAAGTGGATGAATGAGTGAGTGGGTTAGTGTGTGAATAATTGAATGAATGAATGAATGAATGAATGAATGAATGAATGAATGAATGAATGAGTAAGTGAGTGAGTGAGTGAGTGAGTGAGTGAGTGAGTGAGTGGGTGAGTGAGTGGGTGAGTGAGTGAATGAGTGAGTGGGTGAATGAATGAGTGAATAAGTTAATAAGTGAATGAATGAATGAGTGGGTGAGTAAAGGAGTAAGCGCGTGAGTGAACGAACGAATGAGCAAGTGAATGAATGAGTGAGTGGATTAAAGAGTGAATAAATGAATGAATGGATGAATGAATAAATGAGTGCATGAGTTGATGAGCAGATGAATGAGTGGATGGGTTATTCAGTGATTGAGTGAATGAGCGAATGAGCAAGTGAATGAATGAGTGAGTGAGAAGAACTCACACTACAGAAAAATCACACATATATAATACTTCCATCTAAAATCTGCGATCCTGGTAGAATGAGAAAAAAATACCAATGAACGTATTTCCATAATTTTACATTACCTGCATATGATACATCATAAGTTCATTTGCTAATTGACTTCGCTTCTGTGCATCACTAGCTTTTTTATATAGTAAAGACTGCAAAACATAATTAATATAAAATACTATTAAAATTGCTGTTAAACCAGTTGCCATAATGTTCCTTCTTTACTTTGGCAAACCGGGAATACTATCCAAAATTGAGTTCTAAAGTCTGATGCAAAATTTTGGAATGGAGAGTTGACTTGAGCTAGAATTGGGTTCTATCAGCAACAACACAGATTTATGGATGTTTGAATCCTACAATTATATCACATCACCACTAAGTGAAAATGATTTTGCCTTAAGTCATTTGAAGAGATTTTATAAAAGAAAACAAAACCTCAGTTTACTTCAAAACTTAAGTGTTTGTTTTTGTATTAAAACTTGATCTGGAAATGAACCATGCTGTCATGTAATGGACAGTTAAAAGGGAAAAAAACCCGCCAAAGCCCAATGAGATTAGTGTACAAATGAGGCTGATGCAAATTACAGTCAGAATGATAAAAAGGGGTTTCAATACCCAGTTGCCCATTTTAGAAGCACATACTTCCAGGGTCTAGCAAAACCTGGGCAAAGCTGGCAACCATATGTTTCCTGAGGTTTGAGACAAATTAAGACCTTTTTTTACCATAGATTGTTGTTCTTCCAAAAAAATGAAGGAAAATAGGAATGTTCTCCATTCTAAAGGCTCAAACATAAGATTGCTGTATTTGAATATGAAGTAAGCAGAAAATACATTTTAATATTTATTGAGTGGAACAATTTCAAATGCTTTCAGGTCAAACTTAGGTTGGTGGAAGTTGAAGTATTTTGTTGGACCCTGCATGCTTGCACACAACAGCTATAATATCCAACGGTTAAAGTATCGTCAAGCACCACAGTCTGCATGCTTTGTAAATCAAAACTCCATGGCATACTATGGAATGGGGTGCCAGGGACAATCATAGTTATAGAGCATGACATGGGATAGAGGCTCTTGAATAGTAAAAATACACCAAACTAATCTCACCTGGACAAGACTAATTCCAACAAAAAGAGCAAATGCTGACGTTAATCCTTCATCGAACTTAGAAAAGCATGGTCCGTTGACTTTATTACATAGCTGTGCAACAGCTAAAACCTCTAGAATAAGAAATCCAAGGTCTTTCAAGAGAGCATATTGGTAAAGGAGAAAACGTAAATGTGAAAGGATTAAGTAAATAAAAGAGGGCAGCAAAACATACTATTGAGGGAATCATCAACTCTCATTTAGAGGATGCAACAAGTTTTAAAACTGAGTTGAAAACGAAAAAGTAATTTATTTTGGTTATATATAAACGAGCAAACTAATGAATGTTTTATATATGCAACTTTGGAAAATATCCTACTTTCAACTGTAACCTGTGCTATGGTAATCTTCTTGAGAGTTTTCAATTGTAGGATGATGCAGTAACGTATGGATGAAATTGACTTATTTAAATTTTACATCAACTACAAACCTGACTCGTCTTTTATTGGAAAACATAAAATGTGCCTACAAAAGAACATTAACATATCAGTGAATCATGAGCTATTGAATATTGATCTAGCGATAGTAATTTGTTTGACTAAAGCAAGATTTGCGTCAGATGAAATAAAATCTTTGCATGGCTCCTTGACAAAAGTGTTTGGCATAAGCCATCAGGTTGTGGGGACAGATGTAAACCAAATATTGACTATATTTTACAGAAGTAGGATTCAAGTCCAAATGAACAAGGTGGTTACGATTTTTGGAGCTGACACATAAGATACTTCAAAGACATTTCTTTACATCACACGTTTCATGACTTACTTTGTTCTAAAGCCGGTAACGATGTCTACTTCTTTGTAAAATAATGGATGAGAGTAAGCATCTCGAATATTTAGCATCTCCCCTGTGAATAGAGACAAAGTAATTTTGATTCTTGATTTGAACAAATTATTTAGCAGAAGACTTTCATAACACATAAAAGATGACTTTGAAACTTTCTTTCTTTTAAAATGGTACTATCAATTGTGTGCTACAAAGTTTTGGTCAAGTTTCCTTTCTGACTGTCACACTGTCGATCATGTTCTATGTTGAACGAAAAGGACATGGTCAAATGAATATAGAACAAATTTAAAATACCTGTACATGCAACATGACCAGCTATCCCTTGGCCTTTTGGTATCCGTAACTCTGGTACCTTGACATAACAAATATGAACATCAAGTTGTTTAGGGGTTGTAAGTATAATAATTTGCATATAAATGTTTCATAAAAAAACCCAATAAAAATCACAAATTAAAAGTGGAATAATTATTACATAGATGCTATGTAAAAGAAATATGATAGTCTTAATGTAAATATTGACTGGGAGAACTATGGATATAAAATCAACAAAATAAATTTTACTCTCAATACTGAATTGGACAATAATTCAAATCAAATAAATTGATCAACCGTGCTTTTTTGAGCTGAGGATTTGTAATTTTCTGTAAGACATGATAGGCATTTCTGAAATATCATTTCAATTTTGCTGTTAACAATTTTTGTTGATGCACTTTGGCAATGAGTGGTTTTGACATTTAATACCCAAATATACTTGGAGTTTGGTGTTTACCCGATGTCTGTAGACTCAGGTCTTGATGTGTTACTTTTAAATGTTTGATTAGCTTATTACTTTCAAATTTATCGAGTATAGCAAAACCTGTGTATAACGGCCAGCTATGCGATTTAGTAATATTGATCACTATAGAGAGGTGACCTTTACATACAGGTTAATGTTTGTAGAAATTGACATTTGTAACAATACAAAGTGACCATTATAGACAGGTGGCTGCCCTATAGAGTGATCTTTATACACAGGTTTCACTGTACTTTGTTAGCTAAAAAGTCATCTACACTTATAATAAGAATTGATGCATGACATTGTTATTCTATTAATGTAATGTCTAACCTCAGAATCATTTGTAGGTGCACCATCGAAAACTTTAGCAACGAGTTCTTCTCGTTCATTGTCAACCAAGAACAAGGAACAACTGTAAGCCACAAAAGATAATCCATTTACTAATTTACAAATTAAGAAAGCTACTCCATTCAAAAGTAGAGATTCCAGTCAGGAAAGCACTGGAAACTTTTTTAGCCCCTCAAAAATTATTGGAATGTATAGGAAATGGCTCAAATGATTATTAAGTATTATAAAACTGGAAACATTTTAGCATACACATGGGTCAGGCAAACACTGATTCCCACATATCTCTAGAACAAAAATGCACAGCCAACGTAAAACAGATCGAGATGTTGTTTACAAATATCTCTAATATACTTCAAAATACGGTTGATGAGTAACAAACCGTTCTGCTTTCATCAAATTTCTAGCTTCTTCCATAATTGCTTGCAGAAGAACAGTTACATCATCTGAAAGAGTGAGTGAAGACACAAATAAATTCCAGTGGTAAGAAATGTATCTGCATTTCAATTAAAACTATTTATGTTTGTGTGCAACTGAGCATGTCTGTTACAACATGTGTTACTCAGCATAATTAGGCTACTCCCAGTGAAATAAAAGATTCTTTCATCGGAATTTTGTCATTTCAAAGGGTGACTAGCCAAATGGAATCAATTTTCTTTTAAGTCTGTATTTTTGAAAGAAAATTGAGGAACAGTAGGCCTATGTTATTTTCAATCACTTATTTCACAAACAGTTCCACACAACAAAGATTTTGCATTGCCTCACGCTAGAGCAGTTTTGTCTCATTTGACCGACAACATGCAGTTTTATGAAGGAGAAGAAGGAAAATCTTATTTTTGGCATATGCTGGTACCGAATGCAAGTTGAACACTGGCTACGAGAGCAATTATAAAACCAACTTAAAGACGAGGCACAAATTAAGCTATAAATCTCTGGATGATAGATAGATATAGATATATATTTCAATCACTTCTGTGAACAACTGTTTACAATATAAATATAAAAATAGACTAAAGTTTCACACGTTATAGTAATTACAGAATTAAGAGTGATTGGGGTCACCCCTTAAGCAATGCTTGTTTATTAGGGGACACCGA
>JANVCG010031306.1:0-10244 GCA_025505365.1 Haliclystus inabai | reverse complement strand
GAGTTCTATCTACTGGTGTAATATCATTTTTGGTGATATATGCACTTCAAACTAAAACTACATCAGCAATATTATTAGTAGGTAATATTGTTAGTTATCAATATCATAATTCATTTGCGGGATCTACAGATTTCACTCTTTTATTATCATCTTCTAGCCTGTCTGCCAGTCAAGTACGGTCATGATTTTGTTCAAGTGATGTTATATGGTATTTACAGGAATATTGATTTCTTTCTGTGTTGGGTTCACCAAAGTAGTGTAACATAAATACAAACACTCACAGTAAATTTTTCGACACTTTTGATTAAGCTCTGGAAATTTGTACCAGCAGCACTTGCCTGTACTTCTTTTAGCAACTCACATGGAGATTTTTAATAATGATATCAAAGGTTTTATAAATAAATAATCAAATAGATATATATGTATGACATACAAAATATGATATCATAAAATCACCGCGGTCAAACTGGAAATCAGGATAATCGACAGGATATATGGTCCCAGTTTAGTCAACATCGTCCTCACTTTTGGATTCTTCATTACGCTGTAAATTTTGGGGAATAAGCTGAATGACTCAGTCAAAAATTGTGTGTGATATAACTTGCCAAGTTTGAAATCCTATCACGACGTCAAACCCATAAAAGCAGACTTACTAAGTGGGTGTGGAAATTGATCAATCAAGAAAAACTATCACAACACATGCTCATTTCATGACAAATTTTTCCTGATTTTCATTAAATTTGAAGGCTTTAAAATTTCCATATTAACAGAAATTGTGCAAGTGAGCTATTCAAACCTTTTGCTGTCCCTCAGATTTGGAAAATATGAAAAATCTTTCACCGTTTCTGAGATACAATGCTCTAAACTTTTTATCGCGTGATGAACATGATCAGACCTCTGTTACCAAAAAAATGATCGTTGTTGGTTTGGCGTCATAATTGTGGCGTCCAATCCCCCCTCATTTTCAGCAACATTTGACCAAACACACTCCTTCGAGGGCAATTTTCACGATGAACACATTTCCAGATTAAAGAAAATAGCACCATGATGATCAGTGAGTTGAGTTCTATCATATATCAAAAAACACTTTTTTGGTTGAATCCCACTTTAAACACCATGTTTGGGTGATTGAAATATATTGGTCTTTCACCAATTGACTTTCCACATTAATTACAAGGGATTGTGTGAGCCCATTTTCCAGCGTACAAGATCAATGTTCATTTAATTCATGTCATTGTGAATAATGTTAGAACAATCATTTCCCTAGGAAGCTCTACAGATAAGTTTAAATGTATTTTTTACCATTGGAGAGACTGATAATTAATGCTCTAACTACTGGACAATGACGTTGGCACAGACAACGTTTTCTTCCCTGCCATCCACCAGAAAAAATGTATCTTGTTTTTCAAACTGTCGTTTTCAAATTGGTTTCCCAATTTTGTAAGTGGGTTTATCCACATCAAATTGTGCACGCCATGGGACTAACCCATATTGGTAATGCTGTATAACAGAATTACACACAATGTCACAAAAGTAGCTGTCAATTAGCCTATCTATATACATCACTATTTTTTATTGTAAAATGCACATCAAAGCAACGCTTAACACGCAAGCTGATTCTATCAAGTCCAAATTGTTTTCCTTGTAATTGTATGTAATTCCGTCATAAACACCTTGTCTTTGTAAAATCGTCTATTGTATTTTAAAGTAGAAATCACATATATAGTATTGTATTTTAACTTATCGTCCTTTTTAATTCAATTGCTTTAAAATGTCATTAGATAAATGACGAAACGTCGCAAAATCATGTGTTTTTTATCGCTTGCTTTCATTATAAAAATGCACATTCATTTTGTTATTATAGGACGATGGAAACTCAGAATTGTGGTTTGTTGGTGTTTCATTGCCTTTGAAATTTTGGCAATTATTCCAAGGTGAGCCATTCAGATGTTAATATTACCATGACATTCACCTCTACCAGCCAGCTCATGTTTCATGTATATTGATTTTCTCTCTGCAGCATCTACGTTGAGGTTATTCAATCAATTCAAAAATATCATCAAGTATGTTACCATGATTTTAAAGGTTTTGTTTAGATTTGTTCCAGCTAGCAAACAAGTCAAGAATTGATGTAGCATTTCACTCTGTTCTTTAAATGCAAAGTAGAGTTTTTCTGTTGTCTCTCTTTAGGCTAGAGGCAAAATTTGGTTGCCCCCCTCCACCTCTTATTGATGTGTTCGGATCAAAGCAAGGCTGGAAGTTTGCAATAAGCAGGTATGTCCCAATATTTTGATCTGAATGCAAACTACAGTACATGTGCCGCTCTTAATTGATCAGACACATTGGTATGTTTGTTGCACTTTTTACTATTACATTTACATCAAGGAATTCCAAATGGCTGGCAGTATTGCGAGATGCTGTGGTTGAACTAAGGTAAGGAATACAGTCAAGCCTTAATCGAGTATTGAGTATTACTAAATGTAGGCCTATGTTTTCCTGTGAAAGTAAGAGATGATGAAATAACGTGGAGAGAGGTATCGGCTGCATGATTCTAACTAGTGGAAATTTTTACTCTGCAGATCTAGCAAAGATGATTTCCATAAACTGATTTCAAAATGGGATAGTAAGCAAACATTTGAGTTTCTACCATATCTCTTTGATTTGCAAATACATCAAATGTCTATAATTTGCCAACAGTTGGTCCTAGCAATCACCCTGAACGCAGGCAGTTGGCGTGGAACATGTCATCAACTATCCTGGCAATTTCTCAAAGGTAAAAAGTCCCTTCACCGTTGATTCAAATTGAATAATTCATCTTATCTAATCAAGTGTTAAATTATCATTGTGCTTCCATTCAGCTCTGGTGTGGTTTGCTGTTTTGATTTATCAGGAACCAAAATC
This sequence comes from Haliclystus inabai, assembly GCA_025505365.1. Lineage (NCBI taxonomy): Eukaryota > Metazoa > Cnidaria > Staurozoa > Stauromedusae > Haliclystidae > Haliclystus > Haliclystus inabai. The sequence goes on along the minus strand of JANVCG010031306.1, from coordinate 7,343 downwards.
TTTTCTACAGACGAGGTAATTCATTTCTGATACTGTAGTAGTTCTATTGTTTTTTTTTGTTTTTTTTTATTTGTTTTGTTTTGTTCTGTTTGTAGGCCATCTCAAAACACAATGGAGCTGTTTCATTTCCTGATTCAATTGCTGGTTTACTTTTCAAAAGCCATCCAGTCCAAAGCAAATGGTAGAGTCAAGTGTGGGGACTGTCGATGTCCCCCCTTTCTCAGTTTTACTTACAAGCAATATATTAATCAATGTTTTTACTGCAGGGTGGAAGACTTGGTTGTTGTGACATTTGGTGGTCTTGTAAGGACATTTAAAATCAGGTACAATCGGCCATTCGACAAGCTGCCTTCATTCTTTATGTTTAAACATTGTGTCTATTTTAATGTTGTTTTCTATTTGTCCATATATACTACCAAAATATTATAGTTATAACCAAGGTAGTCCAACTCAAAACCTTGATTTTGTAGATTTTAAAGAGGCTAATACTTCATCTTACCTTTATCAAAATTGACCAAAAAATCATAAGATTATTGAATGAGTAATGATTTCATAAAACTAATGTACAAACTCATTTCACCACTTCTTGAACTCCAACACATAGCAAAAGTGATGATTTTACATAAACGCATTGTCAGAAGTATGAATTTCAATAACTTTACATTAGTTTTATGAATTAATTATTTTAACAATCATGTTCTTCTTAACTTGAAGATGTTAAACATGTTTTATTTTGTTAATTTTTATGGAGGTAAGATGAAGTATTAGCCTCTTTAAAATCTACAAAATCAAGGTTTTGAGTTGGACTATCTTGGTTCTAGTTATAATATCTTGTACTACTACTGTAGCTCAAAAAACCAGTTTTCTCCTGGCTTCCAACTCAATGTGGCGCAATGTCATCCTCTTGGTGTGTCAAATGTCGTACACCATGAAGTGCTCGGTATGCTCATCCTTGGGGGCTGCCATTACCAGAGGTCAATTCCATTAACAAGTGGTATGCATATATATAACATATTGGATTTCCATGTACACAAATGAGTTTCAACTATGTATATATCAGAAAAATTACTTTTATTTTATCTGAAAGACTGAAATGTATGTAAAACTTGGAGACTATTTTGTCAAATTGTTATTGATCTGAGAAAGGCAAATTTGCTTACATTAAATTTTTTTGCATTGAAAAAGTAGTTCCAAAAGATCTCATCAATTTTATACCAATTTCTGTCGTTACGGGATCAGGCAAAGCAGAAAGTTTTGTTGAATTCCAGGAACATATTCGTTAATATTAAAAATATGAATTGAACATCGTAGGTGACACACATGGATCAGAATGCGGTCTCAGCTGCTGGCGGTTTGTATCTGAAGAACCCTTTTTAACAATCGTTGAAGATCAAGGAAGAGGGACAGAAAAGGTGTTGAAGTCATATGTACATGTTGATTCATACCATGCTTACTACAATGATTAAGTTTATTTTGAAACTGCTTTTGCTGTATTTAATTCAGGTGAGCGCATCATATCTGCTCGCACGTGCAATGGATAGAAATTCAGCCAAATGTCTTCTTAAGGTTGTTGTCAATACCATCAGTATGTTTTATTCAGTTAAGATACAGATAAGGGTGTGACCATAGACAATGTGTTATGTTCAACAGGGAAGTGTGTTGAAGATGTGTCTCTCTCCAAATGAAAGGGAGCTCCTGGTACTTCACATGAATGGTGATTTGTCACTTTGGAGAGTACCTGGAATGATACTGGTGCAGTTTTGGTATAATGATGATGTTGTATGTAAAAAAAATGTACATTAGAAACTAGAAAGCTATTGAACAATCTTTTGTTGATATGAGTTTGTTAATTCTCATTTTGTTTGCAGTTGGTTGAAAAACCTCGAAGGCGAAATTCCCGTACAGGTGTGTCTTGCGACTTTTTCACTATTCAGGTTCTAAAACAAAGTGCCCTTGTTTTGCTTCGCAATACTCATTACTACATCATGGAATGAGGTCTGCCTCAAATCGACACACATAGCTGCTGTTATGATTTCACTACACGGTAACCAGTTGATACCATTGAAACAATAGCCATTTACTTTATTTATCAGAATCAACAGTGGGTGACAAGGCCATAGATGTAAGCTGGTGGTCCAATGAGGTGAGGGGAAAATTTGAATATTCTGAACGATCGTCACCTAGTGAGATAACTGCAACTCCTTTTATGGTTATTGTTGAACAGGCTATTGTTGTGTTACAAGGCGAAGGTGCAGCAACTGTCCGCTCAAAATCAACGTAAGGAATCTAACTATTTGATAATTATGCACTGCACATGAGAAATCCACAATAAATTGTTTCTGTGTATGTTCATTGCTCATTGCTATCCCAGATTTTCCAACTTGCTGGGAGTATCACCTGAATGGTTTGAGCCTTGGTCTAGTGTTCTCTCTTCTGCGGGGGGCCAGTGCTTCATATTAGAGGTATCAATGTGTTTCCAATAGCAACCATGTTTTGTAAGTTATCTCTTGTACAAGTCTTCCATATTTCTTGTGTGATTTAGTGTGAGAAAAAAATCAGTCATTCAGGAGATACAAAGAATGATCTAGAAGAAATTGAGCATAAACAATGGTTAGGAGACACAGATGTTGAAAGCGTTGGAATGGCACAGCACTTCAAGCAGTTGATAAAGCAGGTATACTAACCTTTGCTGATTCCGTGTGATTGACATGTAGTATTAAGTCATATAAAGGATTGAACCTGTTGGTATTTGACTTACAGGCAATGTACTTTGTAACTGAAATGGAAAGATTCCAACCACCAGCCAAACATGCAAGGTGAGTTCCTCTAATCTGCATGCACTGTATCAACCATCTGAATGATGCATATACCTGTATGATTGTGAGGATCTATCTAGCACTTAATACTTCATTTGTATGTTTAAATGAGTAATTATCCTTCCCATCATTTGGTGCCTTTTACCTCTATAAGCTTGACATCTCTATCATCTTGTTTGGGTTTGTTTTTCAATTTTTAGAATTTGCAACAAAATTTACCGTGTTGTGAGCTTGAAGTCAACAACACCAGAGGAACTGTATGCTAGAAAGGTTTGTTAGAAGAGAATAAAATGCAAACTTAATTGTCCAAATTGTACATGATAAGAAAATACTGTTGAAAACTAGAGCTATATGTTTTTTTTTTAGATTGGACTTGAAGAGTATGGAGAAGCACTGATGCTTGCTGAAAAATTCAATTTAAACACTGATCTTGTTTACGAAAAGCAGTGGAAAACATCACCTGTCACAGCAATATCAATCCATGATTACCTGGTCAGTCAATACATTAGGAAATATACTATAATTGATGCAATCTAAAGTGATATAATTGACAGCATCAAGTTTGTTTTTTTTTCATTCAGACTAAGATCAAAGATCGTTTCTGGGTACTGAAAGAATGCCTAGAACAGGTTCCTGAAGACATTGATGCAGCCTACCAGCTATTAAAATACGGTCTTTTGGGTACCGATATTGATATTGTAGGAAAGATTGACAAAGAATCGAATCTACCATTTACTTTGCAAAAGCAGAGCTTAAGCATTAGTAATGACTATGGTGATGACACAAATGGTACACAAGTTGAAAAGAAAGATAACAGTCAACTTGGAAAGTAAGAAAAGTAACTATGATAGACTGAAAATGTGCGATAAGATGGGAACAAACAGCTGCTCAATCTGTCTTCTGTTTGTAGGTTGTCCAAGTTGCAGAAGCAACTGTGTATATACCGCTACCATCTTCTCAAATGTATTGACAGACTTGACACCTATGAGGTAGTTTTATCTATTTTATTTCTGAAGTTGTAGATGTCTTGTTTTGTTCTTTCTTTTCAGTTCTATTTTTTACATTAAGGTTATATTGGGTGGGCATGTTCATGCCAAAGAACGTTTTTCTGCACAGTTTTACAAAACCTTCAGATTTTGTAATATTCTCAAAGAATGTGTAAAGTACGCTCAACAAAGTGACGCAGAGTCATGCGATACGTTGCTAACATACCATTCAGAGATCTTACTCCCCCATTGGCTGGCGATCCTTGCAAATATCCCTGAGACATCGAATCCTTTAGATTACCGTTTCCTACTACCTGAAATGAGGTATCATCGATAATCAAATATTTCAATACATATATCTCCCCGCAACAACCATGCCATTCTTCCCGAATCATCATTTATTTTATGACTATCACAGTCATTTAGATGGCAACCAGAATGCATCATGGGTAACTAGACAGCACCGTGACCAAGACTGGGTGGAAGAACCTGCCATACTGAATCAACTTGACATTATAACCGAGTGTGATTCTGATGAGGCTCTGTATTTTGCCAATCCTGACATGAAACGCTATTTGTAAGTGAGTTACACTTATGCTACCATTTGTCCTGTTCAATCAGACAGAGATTTAGTCCTGTCAATTTTTTCATTTTAGAAATTGCCGTGATTCTAGTAGTGTGCGGGAATGGTACATAGACCGTGCTCATTCAATAGAGAAACTGGCAAAGCAGGTAAACCATCATGTTGAGTAGACTCTTTATGTTGATTAATTACATCACAAGTAATACCAATATTCCAACGCAGGTGCATCACAGTTTCATGTTAATCAAATTGGCAAAAGAACGAGGTGTCAAGGTCATGAAGCGTGTCTTATGATCAGTCTTTTCCTGTTCAATTCTGATGCCTTGCAATAATTTTTTTTTTTTGCAAAGTAGGACCTTGACATACTCTATGATGATCTCTCAGTTCTTGAGATTCTTACATATGAGGTGCATATACAGTATATCTTTGCTCAGCTGTGTTCACATTGATATTAAAAGAAACATTACTGTTAATGTTCATGATCATTTGCGTTGTAGTGTGGCATTAACATCAGCATGGACCTTGATGAATTTCAAAGGATTTCAAATTTCCAAAAATTTCAAATGCTCATGTCCAACGTATGTTTTGCCAGCTGTCGCTATCCGTCACTTTCATTACTCTTTCGTTGTGATTGAATGACCTTCTTTCAATTTTAGGCAACTGCTGACTCATTCTTGACTAATTTCAAGCAATGGGGATTGCCTTTTCTTAGAAAATTGAAAACAAAAAAGCAAGATGCTAATCAATTGTTGAGGCAGTACATCATTGACTGTGCCAAGGTAAAAGTTACCACGAAAGCAGAATATTTACATGGTTTAATATTAACTTTTCTGTCTGTGCTTGTAAATTATGGCTTGGGAATACTCACAGCTTATGGGGTGATTTTTGATGTTAATGTCTTGTCTCATTTCAGACTGATTTGACATTCCCCTTGAAAATCTTTGAAAGATCTACAGTTGATGTGAGTTGACATATGAGCCACAACAACTTAATGTTTGCTTGTACTCAACATACATCATTTATTATGCACATTTCTATTGACCTTACAACTCAATGTTGTTTATTTTGTGTGTAGCTAATTGAGCCAATCATTCCCGATGTTGCCAGGCTGATGAAATTGGCAATTGAGTGCATCTACACCACCCAGCGGTTAGTAACAGTAATCAAAGAGATCATTTTGGGTGAATGTATGCTTTTTCTTTATTGTTTTATGATTGCCATCCTCTAGTGATGATCAACTGGACTTGGCTTTTGCCATCGTTGAGTGTTTGCCATCCAAAGACGAAGGGTGAGTTTTCCAATGTTGTCTCGTTCAACAATTTGTCTTTTGATATCACTGAGGCTATGTTTGATATATGACTCTGTGTTTATCATTAGGGTATTGTCTGATCAGGTAGCTGATTTACATGATCAAGTCGATCGCCTTGAACTGCTGCTAAGGTTAGCAATGTGACACAACTACTAGTGTATCTGTAATAGTTCTATTTTCAATCTAATGTCAATGTTGCAATTCTAGTGCTGCTGAGATTTTTTCACACCATCACAGTCCCTGTCCGATTTCGCTTCTGCTAAATCTCAACGTAAGATTATATAAATCAGCTACCTTACTTTACTTTACTTCTTACATTTTATCATAATTTAATTCAAATTTATCTTTATGACAGGATGATGCTGTTAGTGCTAAATCAATAATGAAAGAACTCATCATCAATTCACTTGAGAGGTAACACAGGCCCAAGAGAAGATTATTGTGTTTGTTAGCCAATAACAGTCAATATATTGTCTTGTTTGCCAATGATTTCAGACCAAAGAGACCATCGTTGGCAGATCTTAATTTACTTCTTAAACATATGAAGCAAATACAAGAAGATGTTTGTCCTTGTGTATCAAAGGAATCAATGATTGAGGTAACCCGTTTCTTACCATTAAGATGTCCATTATTATGATCCATTTGTACAGAAATTCAGTATTAGATATCTACAGTTTCTGATGGCTTGGTCATCTAAGTTGTGCTAAAGAGAGTGTTGCAAATTGCTTTTTGACACCAGCCAGACAGATTGTTGATGGATGCTAAAATTGTTAGGATTATGCTCCATGTCCTATGATTTGTTTGCCCTACAACAGATATTTGCCAGCTGTCTGCTGCATTCTGGGATTCATAGTTACATTGAACTTGTTAAAGACTTGATCACACCAAGCGAGACCAACCAATCAGAAAAGGAATCATTTCTAGGGCAACAGCAAGACAAAATGCTAACCGAAGATTGCAGTCGCCTCAGCCATGATTTATCTGTCAATCTGATTGTGTCGGCAGCACAGGAATATTTCAATTCTGCATCAAGTATCAGAGATGAAGCAATGGAGCTGGCAAGGTAATGTGTTAACCTGCACACAAGAACCTGATACAGAATTGATATCCTGATATGTTTGCTTATTGAATCTATTTTAAATTCCAGTCTTTGCCTGTCTCTTATCTGTGACCATGAAGTAATTGAGAGAGAGCTCTCTCTCATAGAGGCGATTCAAGTTCTTGGTGATTTTTCTGTCTCGTTGCTGCCACTACAAGGTTTGTTAGCTAAAGAGCAAATCAAAATGCAAAGTATTAAAATATCTGTTTTTGTATCATAAACCTTGGCTTTAAAGTGTATATATCAGAAAAAATATTATTACTTTATCTGAAAGAGCTTAAAATTCTGTTCGTACAACTTCAACATTCTTTTTTACTTTGCTCGATCCCTTCCCTACGAAAATTAGGGTTAAAAGTTGATTTTTGAGAATTTTTTTATTACCACTTTTCAAATTCAAAGGGAACTTTTGTTTTTCCAATTAACAAAATTTTGACCGGAAAAATAAATCTTTCTCAGACATTTTCCCGTCTCACGAAACAAGCGCGGAAGATACGAAAAAAACCGTCTAAGGACGTAAAGCTGATGTTCATAGGTACATTACAGTATAATT
>JANVCG010031295.1:0-10250 GCA_025505365.1 Haliclystus inabai | reverse complement strand
TATCCTGATTTCAATGTCATCAAAGGACTTTCAACATGGCCTTTCAAAATCCATTTTGTGTCATTTGGGAATAAAGCCTTTATCTGCTCACAAAAAGCGTCACCTTCACAATTCTTTGGAAGATAGAACGATGCTCGAATGTATGCACCTAAATATACAATTTGTGAAATAATCATTTACATCGTAACCCGTGCTTGAACGAGAAACAAGTGATTTATTGTCAACGAACCTAGACGGCAGATGACTTATACATTTCTATAGATCTCACACAAAATTGACTAGCATTACCAAAATCACATCTACAGCAAAAACTGCATGTTCCGTAATTTTCTGCAATTAGTTCAAGCTCTTCGAGTGGGATAAAAGTGACAGACTACTTGACAGAATCAAACAAATGCACACTATGACAAAATCATTGATTGTTAAATTGCGTAGATCAATTCAAATAGTAGATACCATGCTTATTTTATGTGATCATACCTTTCGTTAGTCGGATATCTTTCAGCTCAGGATAAGTGAAAATACTACTGCTGTTCTCTTTTGAATCAATGTCGCTAAATGCAACTCCGATCGCTAAAGGAAAACACAGGCATTCAGCTACATGATCAAGTGTATAACTTGACTTTAGGGTTATCTCATATTTTCTGTGCTTTTACATACGATGTTTATTTAAAATACGGACACTTAGAAAGTACAAACCTCTGTAAAGCGAGAATATTTAAATTAGATTACCGATTTTCTTCCCACTCTTCTGAGTATACGAGATATACGGATACAAAAGTCGATCAAGGGTGATGGTGGTTTACCGATATATACAATCAAATTATCTATAGTTATAAATGGTTCTGGTTGTCGATTGCCGAAGTTTTAGAGTTAGTACGTAGCTAGGAGCTTTCAATTGATAGTATATAGTAGTCATGAAATCTATTGGTTTTATTTTATAAATGGTTCTGGTGTCGATTGCCGAAGTTTAAGAGTTAGTACGCTCTAGGAGCTTTCAATTGATAGTATAGTATACTAATAGTAGTCATGACATCTATTGGTTTTATTTTATATTCAAATTTCTCACCTATATCAAGTCCTTTCATCCAGAGAGTTTCCTCCAATTTCATATCAATCAATCTACAGATGAGCTTGTCGATGTGAATAGCTTGTAGAAACAAGCCAAATGCTATGCTGTAGCCTCCTTCGGTTTTCATTAAAAAGCCTTCCATTTTGATATCTTTATGATTGAATGCAACGGGACTACCTTTAAATCTGAAAGGAATATCTTGGTAAAAAATTATATTTACATAAGGGGAAGCTGATAAACGTGAGAATGACATTATATATGGCTTTCTAGAAATCTTCAGCTCTCCCGATTGTAAACTATTTTACAATTAAGCACTAATGATATTCAAGAGATTGCTATAAAGTGACATATATAACTATTTTCCTAAACTCTGCTTGACTTGAAATTTTGGATAACCGATGAACGTTGGTCCATGTACTGATGAGCTGTTAAATTTCTTAATAAATATTAAATTCCAAAAATTAAAATTGATTCTTTTATTTTGCCATGTACCTGATTGAAGTATTCTTCTGTATGTCAAAGCAGAATGTAAAATTCAAAATTCCAAAGTTCAAGAAATCAAAATGTCTTTTTAACATTGCTTCTTCAGTTTTCGCTTTGAAAAATCTGAGTAAATCCAACGTAGTTAGTTGGGGTATTCTTGCCTTGAGTACATATTTTTCTTCATCTTTAGCAATCTCTGTTTCAATGTAACAGCCCATGAATTGTTGAAATGATTGTATTCGAAACTTCCAAGGTTTATCATGTCCCTCGTGTTCCAAATAAAACTTCATATTATTTAAATCGAATATTCCTCCTGTTAAAGACATGTTCAATGCTGCAGATAAAGTTAAATTGATTGATTTCTTTTCAACATCAAACTCTAACTTTTGTATTTGAACGTAAGGTAATTTATTTCCCGAAAATATATTCGTTGGTATGATGGTTTTTAATTTTGGTGAGATCAAATCAGCTACACTCTCCATAGTTATATTCATTTTGTGTGGCAGTTTGAATTTTAGATTTCGAAGCCCAAAAATATCAATACGTAAAGAAAATAGATGCTCTTTTATCTCCATTTCAGAAGCATTTATAGAATTGGTTGACACATTCTTAGCTGTTTTATTCAACGATATCAGTAGGACTAGAGCCAGTCCTTTGCACAGAGCATGACTGTCGGCATTCTCATAGCGCTGAAATAATTCATTCAAAATGTCATTGTTTGTGAATGATATGTCTCCATTCGAAAATTGCAGCATGAAATCAGTCGAAATATCCCCAATAATTGGAATTTTGGTTTTGTTGATGTGGAATAGTTGATTAATTATTTCTCCAGGAGAATATTTTTCGAAATGAAGTACTCCTCCGATGACTGATTTTTCTCCTGTCTGTTTCTTTATTATTCCATAAAACTTAACACCTGATTTCATCCTCGTAGCCTTCCTAAATACCCCTGAAAATGTAATTTCGAAGCCATTCTCAAATTTCCAGCCAGATACTTCGATTTCGGACATATATGTATGCAAATAATTCCCTATTTTAGAATTTACATCGGCTGGCTTTGCATCATTTTCAAAACACGAGGTTATGTTATGAAAAGAGACTTTTTGCATTTTTCCATGAAGGTACATCTCAGTGTCATTCACATTTTTCCTGACTGTTACCCCAAACTTCTTTACACCGATGGAGATTTTTCCATGTATCGCTAAAGCAACGGTCTCAAAGCTTATTTTTCTCTCGTCACAGGGTAATTCCAACATTAATGCTACGTTCTCCAACTTTACGTGTCCAGGAATTGCTTCTATTGGTTCTGTTGAATTTCCTTCAACTGTAAACGTATTTCTCTCTTTATTGATAAGCATTCTTTTCAAAACAAATAAATTCAATGGAAATGAAGTCATCAGGCTATTGTCTGAAGAGAATCCAGGAAACAACTTTCGCAGTAGTTTGATAACAAAGAGCTTCCCACGGCTGCAGCTTGAATGATCAGTTTCGAAGCCCAATTCACCTCTGGAGCTGACAGTAGTGAACTTTATGCAACCGAGACTATAATTAGCATCAATATTGAATTCATCAGCTTTTAAAATATCTTCTAAAGTTGGCAATGGTGTAGCTGCAATACAAAGGATAGTATATGGAAATACAATGAAGAGAAAACGTGGATTGTAATTCTAAAATATCACAAAGGTTTTCTGCAGTCTGATTGGTCGATCGAAAGTGTAGGACATCCTATTTGAAAAAGAAGATTTGAATATTTTCGAGTGTAGATATAATGTTTTATTTTTAGAAAAAGTGTTATCAACCGCTTGCAAATGTTTGTATTCATCTTTCCTAAGTTGGAAAATGTTGGGAGATACTCTGAAAGCTATAAAAAAAACCGCTCGCTCTCTTCTACAGTTCGGGAGTTTGTTAACGCTCCTGTCGTCTCTCTCAACGTTTTCTCGTTTAGTAAATATTCACTCAAAATTGCAAATGTATATGGTAACCCTTATTATTGGTGAGAGGGTACGATTCGTGTTGTCTTATGGGAACAAGATATTTGATTAACTCCCAAGTATAGACAAATCATATCAAATGTTTATGGAGTTTTTAAGTACATGGCATCTTCAGAGTTTAAAGACGAAGGCTGCAACACTTTATGTTTACGAAAAAAAATGATAAAGAACCAAATTGCAAATACGTTGCATGTTACCTTGATCGATTGGTGGCTCAGCGTTTGTCTCCCTTGTTCCACTTTTAGTATAGGCGGGCATGACATAACGTAATCCAAATTGCAAGATAAAGAGAAACGGGATGCATGTGTATTGACAGGTCGATAATTTCATCTTGTTTGATTGATATCTGATTAATGAAATATAGAACTTCAAAGGATTTGATTTGCAAAATGATGCACTTAAGTTTACCATGGTTCATGTAAATTATTTTATATATACCGAAGATCGATTAATATTTTGTTATAAATCTACCGATAATATACTTTTAAGGAAGAAAAAAGAATACCACTCATCGCCCGAGAACCTATTTATGAGAGAGAGATATCTGGTGCGATCAAATTTGCTACAATTATCTAAATCATGAACATTTTATTAACTGAAGATAGATCTGATGTGTTTTGTTATAAATCTATCAATCACGGGGAAACAAATTCGCTGCTCGTCTTGCGAGAGATTCTTCATAAGAGATTGATATCTGGTGTGCTACGATGCCTGAGCATAAACTTTTCTTTAAACCAATTATAGATTTGTCTGTTGTTACAAAGGAACCGATAAAGCTTTTAAGAAACGCCACTACTCATCTTCGGAGGATCTATTGATGGGAGATTACACCAGACAAGGTTACGATTTCCTACCATTATCTATAAGCTCAAATTTTTCGTTCTGTAAATCAATATTATTTAAACAGCAGCTAAATATTTAGATAACTTTCATAAAGAGGAGAAAATATTGCTGCTTATCTTGCGAGAATCAATCTTTGAATGTTCTTATTTTGTATGTAAATTGCTATGATGATCAAAGTTTGTTTTCTAAATCATCACACATCAGTTCACACGTAAAGCGCCTTGGTAAACCTCTATTTATGCTACTTAAACAGAATTTTGCAGAAATTACATTTCAAGATTCTAATATTACCTTAATTAATAATGTCCATCCGTAGTAATACCTTGCTGAAATTTGATCATTGGATAGATGTTGATAATACTATAGGAAAATTACATACACAATTCAGTAACCGTAATCAGCAATCGTTTTGCTTTGTGTTCTTTCGAGAAAACCGGTTATGTGTGAAGCATGTGCAGGGGCAAAGATCATTGCTTGCTTGTAAACAAAGCAATAAATTTTGAACTAGGGCTCAATTTTTGTTTATTTATTGATTTATTGTAACAAAATGGACATCATGGAAAACTGTGACGAAAACCCACGGCTCACATTATCCCGCTATAACAGATACATCTTACTTACGAAAGGCTAACGTTAAAATCAAAATGATGAAATGATTGTTGAATCAACAACTGTTTGAATTGTAAACCTTCAAATTCAACAGAATTTCGTAGCAATATACAGCGGACGAGATGACCATCAATCTCAATAACAAGAGTTTAATGGATTTCTTTTGCACAATTTTAAAATCTGCTATCAAGTGAAATATTATAATATCGTTCACATGAATCATTTGGTTGTAAGGATTTTTTAATAGCTTTCAAGATGAGTTATTGAATTTTCAGAGGTTTGATGTAAAATGATAAGTTTGAGAAGAAATAGATTTCCCAATATGGGATCATTGAAATAATTAATGAACAGAAAGAAGAATCAAATGAGACAAATAGACATGATATGCAGTGGTTTAGGATAAGTCACTATTGTCTAAACAAACTTACGATGAGCTATAATTATATATAACACAATTCAATTATTCCCAATTATACATTATTGGTTTATGAAGTAACACTACTCAAAGTAACAGAATTGACTTTAACTGGATCAAATTGTGCTGGATCTCCGTTGCTTATGTTAGGGATTGCTACAATGACAATTCTGAATTTCAAAAAGCCTTTGAATTGGTAGCTATAATCGGCTAACGGAGCCGGTATTGTACCTTCACCAAGCTGACATCCAATCACTGAAGATAATCGCGATCGGCTGCCGCTAGTGCATTTCTCAGGAACAAATTCTTGATTCTTGTTCCAAATTCCATTGAACCTGAGTATCAATTTGATTTTCTTCACAAGCTTTGCTTCATCAACAGTGTTTCGAGTTAGTCGAACTTTCATGGCTACGATAGCACTACCTGCTGAAATTGAAGCTGAGAGGTCCAATTTGTAAGGGTTCTTTCTGAAAGCTGAGCCTAATCCACCATACCTTTCGTTGATGTAGTAATAGCCAAACAATGGATCACCAACAGTGCCATGACTTATCAAATTGAGAACTTTTAGAGCTGAAAGAAAAGTTCAACTAATGAGATGTTCACGTCGGCTATAAAATGGATTTTTAATAATGATTATGTTGTGTATATTTATTTCATAAAACAAATTGAAAGCTGCGCCAATTGGATGATGTGCGCTCTCTTTTTGTTTTCCAACAAACCTTGGGACAAAACTATTGCTTCAAGACCTTTGTTTCTATCAAGCTGCTCTCATATCAAAAAAGACTATATTTATCTGGTGGTATTATGTCAAGTTTGTGTGCATATCAGTGTAAAAGGGGGAGAAGTACCTGCTATGCTATACATCTGCTGTACGTCTACTGCACAAAAAAGATTTTCCCTCTGGTTCAATTATTTGTGTTAGCCTCATTTTTGTGTATACAGTAATCAAAACAGATAAGAATAAAACCGCATGATTTATTCCTCTTTAATCTACGCTATTTAGCGATCAGGTAGAATATATACTGATCTTTTTAATATTGATAAATTACTCGCGGAATAATCTTTAGCTCATACTATAAAGAATATATACCTTCGAATTTCAAACCTCGTTTTGGTCACATCTATATAGAGCAGACAGTATCATTTGTTATTCCCGTTATAATCGGAAAGATTTACAATTAAATAGATTGACAATATCGAGAACTCACGTTGGAAGACAGGTGGTGCTTGAAAACAGTAAAACGTCCCTTGCGCTGGAATGGCATCTTTACATACTTGAGCATCATCATCTTCAAAATTGCATGCCACAATCACAGTTGAAGATGCTGAAAAATCAAATATATCCTTTCCATGACAATAAAGCATCTTAATTGCTTCTATAACAATTAATAATTTACTGGCAATTCCTCAGATGCACTTGAACAGAACTGACACAGAGCATGTTACCGCACATGTTTTATTTAGTTAACTAAACATATTGAAGTAATTGTATCTACATTCTTATGCATATATAGCTGTCAATGCCAAAATAATGATCAACAGCCTGCATGCAGACTATATAAAACGTGTCTTGAGGAATCTGTTACAATAGGTCTCTCAATAAACGTTTTAGTCTCCACACAGGCTAATAGTGATAAGAAATATGAGACTGATTAGCTTCTTATAGTTCTTGTACAAAAAGTGTCTAGCTATAAACGCAGAATTATACGCCTAAATAACTAGCTTATACCCCACAATTGCTTTTATTGAGATCAATATTTTCCGATTTTGAGAAACAACACCAAACATAATTGATTGGAATAACTGTAAATGCATTTTTAAACTTACCACTCCGTGGCGCTATCCGGTAATCGCTATCTTGTGATTGCTGAAGTGAGCAGTCATATTGGGTGAGAAAACTTAGGACTACGAACAAAGTCAAGATTCCATCCATCTTGTGCCAAGAAGTTGCAGTTCAAACAAATTTTGCTGTTCAACTTACGTATTTTATATCTTTTAAATAATCAACCCCATACGTAATTCAAACAATTGAAATAATTAATTAAAATAGGTTAAAGAGAGCAAATGGCCAGTATCTAATATTTTCGCACGCTATCACATGTACTTTTCTCTCACTAATTTCAAATCCAATTTCTCATTAATTTCTAGCCGTTTCATCAATCTATTCTTTTTTTAAATCTTATTTACTAACCACAGGTCAATCGTAATATTTATTACACTTTCTTCGGTATATATGCAATCTGACAAGGCATAGTTGTCGTGCACAATTCATTAATTTTTTCACTATTTTGCTCAGCTTGACCTAACGTATATCTGTAATTAAAGGCCAAATCAGTACCTAAATTACCGAGAAACTTGTACTGATGGCGATGGATAGCCAGAAAAAGCATTTGTTTGCAGCGCTTTTATTCTTCAACTTTTATAATTTTCTCGACATCTAATATATAAATAGATCGTTTAAAACTTGTATGGTGGCATCTTGAGACGATAAATCAGTGTGTAAGTATATATTGCCCTTTAAAACCGAATTTTATGGTAGATTCACAAGCTTTAATTAAATCACGTCATCAATCATTCATTTTTTTACTTAATTACTAATGAAAAAGTTTTGATACTTTTCAAATATAATGTAAATAATGAATAGTGTGCATTAACAAACGTATAGATAAGTTTCGTTATATTTTTATTGCATAACAGCCTTGAGTGAAAGTGTGAAGTTTCAGTGTACTAACTTTTAAAGATTATTATTTAGTCTTAATAATTTCTTTATAATTCTATCTTTCTCAATTGAATTTTCAATAATATGTAATTGAATAATTTTTTCTGGCTTCTCTTATTTCAAGTTAAATTAATTAACTATAACATATTAATTCTGAAAGTAACAGAGATATTTTAGCAGCTTAACAACGTTTTAATTCTATACCTCTTGCTGACTGTGCTCCTGCTGGGGGTTTGATGTTAAACAAATAATGGGGAGGGTCCAAAGATCGTAAGCGCGATGCAGCAAGCAATACTTCTTTTACAGCTGTTCAATGTTTGTTTAAAATGCGGGGTGAAATTTTGGAGTATGCACCTTCTAATGTTTATAAAGGAAATGAAACGAACTAAGTACCAAATGGCAAGTTTCAGTCTCATGTTCACTAATAGGACCCTCTCCAAGCTAATCCCTGTACCAATAAACGATATACTGTACCTTTAGAATGTGCCTCCAGGTATGCCTTACTCTTGGCCTTGCCCCCTCCAAGGCTCCTAAGGTTCCGGAGCCTCATTCTCAGACAGTAGCTGCCCTTTTCACGAAGCCTCGTCTTTATGTTTCTAACTTCAGTGTTTTCCTTTATTTTATGAATCAAAATTTGAAATTTCTTCAAGTTTAGTTTGTTCAAATCAAACTTAAACTTAGTGGCCTGTAAATATAATATCAGTTAATCTCTTGCAATGGCGCAAGCTGGTCAACAGACTCCACAACCGAAATCATGGGGTAAGAAATAACGGAGATAGATAAAGTATTTCCTAACCCAAGCTAGCTCAACTCTGCACTCAACAGATCAGAACTCAATGCAATGAAGCCACAAGTGAATCTTAAAGCAGTTGCTAAGTCCGCTGATGTCGTATTCTTGTAATTCGTTGATGCTAACATATAAATTAAATAGTTCTATTTAAAATTTACTTGAATCTAAATAATAATCCTGATTGAAAAAAGTCTAAAACACATGTTGAAAAACTATTGACAATTGAGCATATGCTTCTTCTATCAAGTTTTAACCACTTGGTTTGTGATTAATAAGGAACATAGGCCTACACTATACCAACAATTTCAAACAGCAAAACTTGTGATTCAAACTCGAAGTCTGTGCAGCATTATTTTGTTTTTTTTTGTGGGTGATTCCACGGAATCTTGAGCGTGTCAGAAATAAATTGAAAATTTGGGCCAAAAATTGTTGATACTCCTTTAAAATTATACTCATAAGATGATGTGATCGTTTTTTTTTTAGCAACAAAATATGATTGATTATAGAGAAAATCAATGTTTTCGGTCTGAGCATTAATAATCCCGCTCAAAACTTTGTCCGGAAAAGGAGATCAACAAATCAAATTTATTGCTGCTAACTTTGACTTGAAAGAATTATAAATCTACTTTATTTTATCTTTTAAATACTGTGGGAACGAAAATTTTGAAAAGATAGTACTCAAAATTGCAGTTTTGTTTTCGTAGTTTTTGACCGCATTATGACAGTCACCAAAAGGTCTGAAAAGTTTAGTTTATTCCATAGCGTGATACTCGATTGAAAAATCCTTTCACATGCAAAATAAAAAGTTGCTAACTAGTATATTTGGTGGGAAATCATCTTCTGAACGAATATGTCGTGCTGTAAATCAACGTGACTTTCATACACGCTCAGTGACTTGTGTACAGAGAAACAACTACAGTCGATCGCAAGAGTTGGTATTTCAAAGAACAGAAGGAACCGTAGTGATGCTTGCCCATTTTAGTTGACATTTGAATTTGACACCACTTGCTAATTTTAGAATCACTGTTGTTGAGTTCAACAAGGCGTGTTATCATTTCAGTGGCTTTAGAGATGGCAGTAACAGTTCGATTGAGAGTTTTATTATGGACTAACGTTGAGTGTTTGCTCGATTTTAAAACAATACGACTATTGCTTTTATTCACTGAATAGATATTGTTTTGAATTGTAAATAAAATGACACACTTCGAAAATTAGCTATAAAGAATGACATCATAAACATATATTTAGAATTTTAGTTAATCCGATAGATAAATTACGTCATGATAATGATACAGCAAAATTCATGGTGACCAAAGCAAAATGTAAAC
>JANVCG010031284.1:0-10252 GCA_025505365.1 Haliclystus inabai | reverse complement strand
AAGAAAGCCGCAGGTTGAAAAAAATTTAACTTTTGTTCAAAAATTGTCGCCCTGCAAAAATGCAGACCCCTATGAAAAAATCAGTATATTCCCGGAAAACCGCTTTTCCTGCACTCTAAGGCTCAACTTAGGGGAGATACAGACATGCAAAGCAGTTCCGAAGGCTATGAATTCAGCGTTGCGACGACGCTTGATGATTTGGTCGACAGTTTTAAAGTACGCGCCTGCGCTTTTGTTGCCGAACAGTCCTGTAAATGATTTTTCCGGCACCCACCTTATCGTTCTTAAACACGGCCGGGTCATCGCATCAACCCGCTTACGCTATTTTTCGGGCTTTGTGAAGGCCGAGCGGACCGCGATTTTGAAAGAACACCGCGACATTAAACTGTTTATCGGTTTGTTAAATTTCATTTTTACCTTTGTTGAAAGCAAAGGGTTTGAGGAAATTTACACGCAGGCCGACGAAAGAATGCGTAAAATTTATACCCGGTTCGGGTTTCGGATTTTGGGTAACGGAGAACCGGTGGAACATTTCGGAAGCTCTTACGTGGCCATGTCCAGACGGTCGACTCCGGATGTTGCGGTGATCACCATGATGACGCCGCCGGAAGTCCTGAACAGTGTGGAAGGGAGTTGGCTTTAAAATGGAATATTCGAACAACCTGGTTGCCTCTGAACAATTCGAGGAAAGCGCACAAAGGCTGATGGACCTTTCGGATGAAATGGTGCATCTGGACGAGGATATAGAAGATATCGCGATCCGCCTGCAGGTTCAGATTGATACGCTGGTTTCGCTTAAGCAGAAGCTTCAAAATATTCGGATTCCGAAAATTCCTGCCTGAACCACTTGCCGTATTTTTTACTGAAAACCCACCGCACCCAATCGATTACCGGACGGATGTCATTGCTCCTCCGCAAGCGTTTTGGGTAAGACAGGTAAATCGGCATTGAGAGCTTAAACCCGATGTCGATGTACCGGATGCCGGGTTTTTCAAACCCGTAGTTGGGCAAAAGACCAATCCCGACACCGGACCTGATCAGCTCAAAATGAACCGAACTCTGGTTCGCACTGAAAGGAACGCCCACCGGTTCAAGGCCTTGCCAGAGCCCCCAATCGGCCTCGTCAAGACCATAGGCAAGATGATCGACAAGCGTGTGTTCGTTTAGGTCCGAGGTTGTTTTGGGGCAACCGTGCTTTTCCAGATACTCCGGTGCGGCAAAGGGGTACATGTGCAACCAGCCAAGAATGCCGTTGACAATGTCAAACGAGGTATAAGGCTGAAAACCGATGACCAGATCGGCGTGGTTTTTTTCCAGATCAACCTGAACGTGCGTGCAGTTAAAGGCAACGAAGGTTGCGGGCGAGCGTTCGCGTAATTCGCCGGCGTGGGGGGCAAGGATGTATTTTGCAATCCCGTCGGAGCTCGCCAGGTTGACCGTGCGCTGGCTGCCCTTGTGGTCGCCGCGCGCGATTTTGTGAATTTTGTTGGCGTGGTAATCCATTTGTTCCGCTTCCCGGGCAATGGACTTGCCGACGGCGGTCAACACGACGCCCTGCGTACTGCGCCGTAACAGCTCAACCCCCAAAGACTGTTCCAGTTGGGCAATCCGCCGGCCGATTGTGGCCTGGTTGATCCCCAAAACCGGCTCGGCTTTGGCGAAACTGCCAACGGTGCTAACCGCCAAAAGAATCCCCAGGTCGTCCCACACCCTGGGTTGGCTGTCGGGCACATTGTGTACCTGTACGTCGGGCGGCAGGGGCTTTTTCATGAAATTTTCAGCCTGGATTGCACGGGATCAAAACGTCCGGATCAAAATACACGGATCAAAATACCGGGGGCATGCCGCCGGTGTTGACCGCCTGATCTTTACGCCTTGTTTGTCCGGGCGCGGCTGTGGGATTTAACACCCGCGTTTTCCGTCTTTGGAGTGCGTTCACCTTTTTGCGTCACTTTCTTTTTCGGTCATAGCGCGCACAAGCTTAGGGAAAAGGGGGGGTGCAGGGCAGGGACTTAGGGATAAGTGCCTACAGGATGGGGGCCTAAGGAAAAGGGCAGGGTAGGGGATGGGCGCGCACGACAAGGAACATAAAAGCCTTATATCTCTTTTCTCTTTGTCCTTAAACCGTTAAAGTTATTTTTTTTACCCCCTTAAGTAACGTCCGGGATTTGCCCGATCCGTCAGATTGGCAGCCCGGATTGGCAGCGCCGGATGGGCAGTGCCGGATTGGCAGTGCATGGGTCCCCGGTAAAGGGGGCAGGGACAAACCCTCAGGAGTGATTGGTTCCTTTATGTTGTTTAGACCCCAAAGGATGTTGTTTAGGCCCTACAGGGCCGGTTTTTTCGCCCTTATGCTTGGCCCCGGGTGCTTTTGGGTAATGTTGACCGGGGCACCGCCTGTTTTTGCCGAAGACTGCCCGGCCCCGACCGTTCAGTACCCGGTTACGGTGCGCTTTGTCGAGGGCGCACCGCGTGACCGGTTTCACATCGACAATGCCGCCCGGGCACCGTCAAAAGGCAGTAAGGGCGCGCAAATTGTCTCGCTCGACCTTGATCTTTCACCCTCAAAAGGCCGTCTGTTTTTCGACACGCAGGAAGGCGGCGCCGGGGTCGGGGTCTTCAAGGCGTTTCGCCGGGAAAGCAAAGAAGTTTCGGGCGGGGTTGTACAGGCGGACGCCGCCCGGGCGGTAGAGGACGGCGCGGATACGCTGCGCCTGGCCTTTACGTCCTTTCCGCCGGGCACCCGTTACAGCTTTTCAATCGACGTTGACGACCGCCTGAGCGCATCCGAACTCGGACAAATCCGCGCGACCGGCAGCGAGATGGAAAACGCTGTGGTGCGGGCGACCCTGCGCACGGCCGGTCAGGGGTCTGTTTCTGTCAGGGGGACATTCAACGCGGACTCCAGGGCTGTGCTAACCCCCGTGGGAACAGGGTCTTGCCGCTAAGGGGGGGGCTTGTCTCGGTCTTTGCCGGGTTGGCCGGTGCGGTCTTTATGTTCCTGCATGTTTCTGCGCCGTATTGAGGCGACCGTGGCCTTTGAGTTTTCTTTCGCCGGTTCGGTGGCGGTGCTGATCCACGCACTGACATCGGGCGTCCCGTTTTTCCTGTTTGACCGGGCGTTGAGCCAATACCTGATGATTGCGGTACCGGTGGCCTTGTTTTATTATACGCTGTATTGCCGGTACCGCCGCCGTTGGTTGCGTTAATTCATGAACACCGGGGTCCGGAGCCTATAGGCGCGGGTTTAGGCCGGAACGGCTTTGGTGTGCAGTATACGCCCGATGGTGTTTAACAGCACCTGTGCAGCCAGGATCTGTGTTGACCCGGACGGGTCGTAGTCCGGGGCGACCTCGACCAAATCCAGCCCGATGACCGTGCCCTGTTTGGTCAGTCCGTCCAACAGCTCCAGCACTTCGTAGTACAAAAAACCGCCATGGGAGGGCGTGCCCGTCCCGGGCGCGATGGAGGGGTCAAACCCGTCGATGTCGATGGTGACATAATAGCGCGCGCCCTTTTGCCCGGCCGTTGCCGCAATACGCTCCAACACCCGCAAAACGCCCAGTTCGCGGAATTGGCGCACGGACAGAATGTCGGACCCCATCACACGGGCATCGGCGTAACCTTCGCGGGTGGTCGAGGACACGTTGCGGATCCCGATTTGACTGAGCCCCTTGACATAGGTTTTCTCGGCGGCCCTGCGCATGGGGTTGCCGTGGCCGTATTTCACGCCGTGGCGGACATCGACAAAGTCCAGATGCGCGTCGATTTGGACCAGATGAAACGGTTCCTGATCCGAAAATGCGTTAATGCACGGGATGTTGACCGAATGGTCGCCGCCCAGCACAACCGGAACCGCACCCGCCGCCAGGATGGCGCGCACGTCCTTTTCGATGTTGGCATGGCTTTGGACCGTGTCGGTGTGAATGATGTCGGCATCGCCGATATCAACGATGCGGCACCGGTCCCGTTCAAGGTAGGTCACGTCGTCCTCGTGGTCATAGGCGCCGGCGTGGCCAAAGGAAAACAGGGTCGAGGCCTCACGGATCGCACGCGGTCCGAACCGGGCCCCCGCACGCCATTGCGTTCCGCCGTCAAACGGCGCGCCCAACACCGCAACATCGGCGTCAATACGGTCGCGGTCCAATTCGATCGGGTATTTGCCAAACGAACAAATGCCGACAAAGGGCAGGTCCAGACGTCCGGAATCATATGAATTTGCCATGCCGGGCCGCTCCTGAAAAAGTTGGTGTTACACGCTGATTTCAGCCAATATGCGCTGTGCAGGTGCCTTTCGCAACCCTTGTCTCCCAAAGCCGGATCCGGTCCCGAACCAGGGCCTGAAAGAAGGCCTGAAACCCCGAACCAGGGCCTGAAACAAGGAGTGCGACTCTGTTACCGCCCTGTTTTACGGCCTTTGTTACAAAACCCTTTCGGGTAACCGGGTGCGGGGTTCAGGGTAAGCCGGTGTTGCATTTCGGGAACAGCGCACAAATAGACCGGCGATTGGCCCGTGTTTTACACAACAATCGGGTCGTCGCGGTGTTATTCCGGATTCTCCTATTGCTTAACCCCTTTAACCAGTGTTTTAATTCCGTATGGTTTTGTGGGGTACAAAAATTAACCGCCTATCAATATGGAGCGATTTAAGAATGCTAAAAACTATATTTAGCGCAAGCATGACAGCCGGTTTAGCGCTGCTTGTATCCCAGGGGCTAGCCGCACAATCCGGAATGCTGTCGGGAACACCGGTATGGCAGACACCGGCAAACCCGAAAACGACAGCCGGGTTTTCTCCCGGTACCTATACCCGCAGCGGGTATACCAACGGCGTCTACACAAACGGCAGCTATATAAACGGCCAATATACCCGCAGCGGTTACACGGGCGGTACCTTCGCCAACAGCGGTTACACGGCCCGTCAGTATAAAAGCGGTGATCACATGGGGGGCGCATCCGCCGGTAGCGGGTCCACAGGCGAGGGCTACGTAAACGGTGTGTACAGGGGCGCGACGGTAAAGGTAGCCACGCCGGTCAACAGCGTTAAGGTTGTGAAGGCCTTTAACCCGGCGGCTGTCTCAACGCTGCCGGCCCCCTTTAATCCGGCGGCTGTCTCAAGGCTGCCGAACGCTTTCAAAGCGGTCCCGAACATGAATAAGAACGCGGTCGTTACTGCGGCTTCGGATGCGGTCGCAGGGGCGCCGGTCAAAACCTCCCGCTCTATTTTTTCACCCATCACAACCTTATTCGGCGATCCCGTCGGGTTCGGAAATCAGACAGCGCGTTCTTTTAACTCTTATTTTTATGCCCGTCTTGACGGGGGGCTTTTCAATCCCGGAAAATGGGAGCTGAAAGATTCCTCCGGCGTATTGAATAAAAGCTTTGGCGGTGAGCGCGGACGCTTTGCCGGTGGCCGCTTGGGTTCCATGTTCACACCGAACCTGGGACTTGAAGGCCGGGTGGGTTATGCGCTTGATAATCCGCAAACCGTGACCGTCGGCGGTCTCGACAACAAATTCCAGGTGCGCGGCTGGGGCGCTGTTATGGCCCGTTTGCAGGCGGATTTGGGCGGCGTCGTCCCCTATATAAATGCCGGTGTCGGCGGGGTGCGCGGCAACATCGACGCCGGTACAGCCTATAAACTGGAAAAAACCACCTTTGGCCTGGCGGCTGCAACCGGTGTGGAAATCGGGTTAACAAACAATCTGGTGCTGGGTATTGACGCCTTTATGATGCCGCAAAAGGTTTACGGTGCCGGTCTGAGCATCGGTGTAAATTTCTAAACGCCCGCAGACAGCCCGGGCCCGGAATTTTCAGGTTCGGAATTTTTAGGGCCGGGATTCTGAAGGCAGGTATTTTCCCGTCAAAAAAAACGGTCACATACAGTGATAAATTAAGCACGGTCGGCTATCCGGTCCCCGTGTTCTGCCGTCCATGTTGTTTTTAATTTGCGAAGGCAGGTCACACCTTTGTCTTCAATCTGCAACGTTTGGCGTGCCGGTTTTTCGCCGTTTGCAACGCAAAGCCGATTGTGTATAGAGTCGGTGACACCTTAAGGTGAGTCGGTACAAGAGTCGCGCGGCGTGTTGTTTCCGGTTTGAAGTTTGCAAAAGAACAGCACCGGCATTTGTGGCAGGAATGAAGGTACATAAGGATATATTGACAATAAAACCACAACCGAACCGTAAATTACGCCTGACCCTGCCCCGATCTTGACAGTGCGGGTAAAATGAATTGCATTGGTGTTAGCACCGTAAAAGTAAATTTTAAGAAAACCCGATTTGCGCACCGGAAACCTGTTTCCTTTCACGCAGCGCGAACCGGGGTTTAAAGGAAATATAATGCGTACGACAATTAAACACGGCTTAAACAAAAGTTTAGCAATCAAACAAGGCTCATCCGCGTCTGCATCGGTCCCTGTTTTAGCGGCGGTGATTTTGTGCGGTTCGGCAACGCTGACAGCGGGCGTCCACGCACAAAGCACGGGACTGTCAAGCTTTAACGGCTTGAGTGGTTTCAGCGGCTTCTCCGGCTTTAACGGGGCAGGCGGCAGGTCCGGAGACGCTGGCGGCATCGGGATTGGCGTTAACAATTACGATTTGCCGGCCTTGGCTGGTCCTGCTAATGCCGCCGCACACCGGCACACCGGCCTGCCCTGCGCAGACCGCCAATACCGCACGGCACAGGCAGGACCCGGCCACAGCCACAGCGATCACAGATCCTGTCATCAAAATCACACAAATACGCGGGTTGTGGGCTATGTCCACAGCCACAGCCACGGCAATGACGCGAATACGGCAGTAAAGTACGAATACCCCGAGGGCGTCTATGAGGCCTATTTGGCCAATTACAAAAGATATCTGGAAAATCTTGCTGTCTACAACGCGTCGCTTTCACGCACGACAACCGTGGCGGCGCCGGCCGCAACCCGGCTAGCGATCCCCGCCCCGGCCCCTGTGGCGACCAGGACCCAGGTGGTTACACGTCAGGTTCCGGTAACCAGGTACCGCTATGTGCAGCCGCCACCGGTAACGACATACCGTTATATTCAAGGACCCGTAACCGGTACCGGCACGACATTCACGACCGGTGCTCCGGTTACGGGTACTGTTCCGGTTGGCCCCGCCTTTACGACCGGTGCTCCGGTTACGGGCGGCGTCCCGGTTACGGGTACTGTTCCGGTTAGCCCCGCCTTTACGACCGGTATTCCCGTTGCGGGCGGCGTCCCGCTTGCGGGTACTGTTCCGGTTGCCGGTGGCGGTACCTTTATCGGCGGCAGTCCGGTTGCAGGCGGTGTTCCCGTTGCGGGCGGCGGTACCTTTATCGGCGGTATTCCGGTTGCAGGCGGCGGTACCTTTACCGGGCCTGCTGCCGGTGCCGGTAACACCGCCACGGGCGCAGCTCTGCCGTTTAACCAAATTTTCGGCCAAACCCGGTAATTCTTTCCGGTTGAACCGGGTTTAAAATTCCGTTTTTACTTTCGGGCGTGTCGTGCAAACGGTACGCCCGTTTTTGATGTTCTACTCTTTCTGCCTATTATACGGGGTTCCGGAAAGGCCGCTAACAGTTGCGCCAGTCGCGGTAGCGGGTGATGACACAAGCCGGAGGCTCCAAACCTTCCGGCGCAGCGGCATTCGGCGACACCACGACCGTCAGCTTTTGGTCCCCGTCGCCAAGACGGGTTAGGGCGGTGATTTGCTGAAAAAGGGACAAGGGCGTCATGCCGTTTATTTCGGCCTGTACCGAAGCGGCGGTTTCAAGCGGTGCCCCGGTCACTTGCTGTGCGGACAGGTATTCGGCATACAGATTTTCCTGCGACAGGATGTCCTCAAAATAAAGGTTTGACCGGTATTTGGCGTGTTCCAGTTCGTCCGGTGTTACGCCAAAGAAAGCAAAGCGGTAAACGCTGTCCGCAACCGCCTGTAAAACTTCGGGGACGCGGGTGTCCTCAACCTCGCCAACCAACCGCAGGAATTGGATATCGTTGGTGTATTCGTCGAGGAGTGCCGAGAAACCGTAAGCGGCCCGCAGTTCCAGGCGCACGGCCTGAAACAGTCGGGAGTTTGGCCCGTTACCCAAAACGCTCATGATCAGGTTAATCATAACGTCTTTTTGCGCCGATTTGGGCGGCAGGGCAAAGTGGGTTGCGACCAGGGTTTTACCCGCATCCGGTTTGTGGAGCATAATGACTTTGTTGCGGATCCGCGCGGGCACACCGGCCATACCGTCCGTATTCGGCGGTACCGGAACCGCTGTGTGGTGCGCCGGTACCGGCTTCAGCCCGCTAAGCGCCGCATCAATCGCGCGTTCAAGCGTGTCCGTGTCGGCGGTGCCGGCCACGCCGGTATAAACCCGGTCGGATGCAAAGGTGCGCGCGTGGAACGTCCGCAAATCCTGTCGGTCGGGTAGCGCCGCCGGGCCGTCAGGCACCGTGTGGCGGATTAAGGGGCGAAGCGGGTGCCGGTCCATCAGAATATCGGCGACCAAATCGTCCAAAGCGCCTTGGGCCGAGTTGCGGGTCCGCACGCTGTATTGGTGTTGATAGCGCCGCATCCGCTCTATGGTGCTTTGGTCAAAGCGGGGTTTTGTCAGTACGTGGTTCAGCAGTTGTGCAGCAGCCACCAAATTTTCGGACGGGGCCACCAGCGTGATGCGGGCAAGGCCAAAGGTCGCGGAGTAGCCGATTTCGGCGTCCAAATCGGCCAGGTTTTCAAACACCTCGTCAGCACTCATCCGTTCGTTGTCACCCTGTATGACGACATCAAGCATCAGAAACTGTCGTGTCGGTGCGTCAAGATCATCGCGGGTGATGAGGGGGACAAACGAAAAGGAGACGGCGGTCCGCCCGTCGTACACGGTCTGTCCGGACCAATAGTCATAACCGAGCGGGGTCGTACCGCTTTCAATGAGGGATTGGGCACAGGCCCCCTGGTACAGAACGGCAAATGCCACGGCAAAACAGGACGCGGCCAGACCCGAAAACCGGTCCCGGTCCCGATCCCGGCCCCGCATCCGGTCCCGGGCGGGAAACAGGCCCGAAAACCGAAAGCCTGAACAAAATACTTTAAACCGGCGCATACAGGATCACCCCCCGAAGATATGGATTTCGCCGTAGATTTCTTTTGTAACAAGGACAGCCAGCATCCGGCGGACGTCATCGGCTGTTACGTCCGCAAGCGCCTTCAGGTGCGCGCTGACCTGCGGCGGTTCCGTGTCCAGGTTGACATACAGCTTTACCATTTCCAGCACCCCGCCGGTTGTACTGTACGCGCGCGCCTGTTTGCGCACCGCCCGGCGTTTTAACCGCGCGATATCGCGTTCGGAAATACCGCGCCTGACGGTTTCACGCATAAGGTCCCAAAATGCGGCGGATACAGACTGATGCCGCGTCGTTTTTTGCGGAAAGTCCAGCGTACAGGACCAGCCCAGCAAGGCCCCGGGCGCGATGGTCAGGGCGAAATCCATACCGTCGGCCAACCCCAATTCGCTGATCAGGCGGCGCTTTGGCGTGTTTTCCATGCGGGAATTCAGCCAATCGGTCAGGATTTGCCGCGTTGCGGTCATTTTGACCCACGCCGCCTGCGTTTGCCCCCCCGAAGAAAGGTTTGCCGAAGCAAGGTTTGCCGGAGAAAAATTTGCCGGAGAAAAATTTACCGGAGAAAAATTTGGACCGGAAAGACCGAAAAAACCCGCCATGTATAAGGTCGCACCGGCGCGTTTGCGGTCCGTTACCACGACCGGTTCGGGTTTGGAGGTAATCGGCAGGGCCAACAGCCAGGGGCGGTAGCCGGGCCCGGGCCGGGCGGCCTCCTGCTTTGGATTTTTCTTTGAAACAAGGTCGCCAAAGTGCCGTTTGACCGCGCGGCGGACGTCTTGCGGCGGAATTTCGGACGGCAGGATCAGCACCAGCACCGTGTTTTCCGGCTTATATAAGCGGCTATGGGCGGCTAAGACCGTTTTGGGGTCAAACGCGCTGATGTCCTGCGGCGTGCCGATGACGCTGCGCGCCAGCGGGCCGGGAGCGCCGTCGGATGTGCGCAGCATTTTGCGCATCAAAACGGCGACCGACGCGGTTAGGGTGTCTGCGCTGTGTCTGGCCTCAAACTCGCGCGCGACGATCCCGCGTTCGCTTTCCATATAGCTTTGGGTTAAATCGGGGGTGTCAAATACGCGGCGGCTAAGGCGTAGAAGGCGGTCGGTTTGGCCGGGGGCGACCCGGTTAAAATATTGCGTATAGGTGAGGGCGGAGAAG
>JANVCG010031273.1:0-10252 GCA_025505365.1 Haliclystus inabai | reverse complement strand
TTTGTAAGGAAATTACCTATTCGTTCTATTAAAGGTGAATTTATTTTCTGAACGCTAGCCATTGTTGAGTTTTTTTATTTATTGGACAAACAAAAAGCTTCTATCGTTGGAAACTGGCTATATATTGTTATTTTTGCTAATTTTGCAATCTAACAGCGGACTGGAAAGCGCTATCTTTTGAAGATGTGTTCGTCTCCGTGGCAACGAATCCTGAATCCGCGAAGATTTTGTTCAAAAATGTAGACAGAACCCCCAGTTTTACTTAAAAATAGCACATCCGGTCTGTCTGGGATTGTAGATCGTCTGCGGCTCGCTGAATTGCAGCGAGCCAAGGATGTTGGAGCGCTCCTGAACGAAAGCACTGTGCCTACCCAAGTTAGACGGACGTGCCAAGTGCGTGCTAAGCAAATTCTTGACAGAAATGATGGCGCGGTGCGCTGATAGCACGCTGTATAACCTAGGCCTTATTACTCTAGGTGAAAGCTTGCTTGTTGCCAGTTATTCATGCTTGAAATAGGAGGATTTGTATTTATTCAAAGTATAGGACTGCTTTTTGAAAAGCCGCTCATTTCAATAACTAATTTGCTAATCATCCAGTTCTTATCAAGAAATCAACGCTCACCCCATGAACAATATTTTTGTGCATAATATAGGACGTTTTATGCTTGGTATAAGCACCTTTGTACTTGAAAAAAGTATAAATTTTTTTCTGTGTATCATTGGAAACATTTCAAAATATTTTAAAATCCAAAAATAGCGCAAAAGCATTTATCTGAAGACTTGTAAATATCTTGAACATAATTCTTATCATCCATAGGTTCACCATGAAAGAACTACAGCAGGTGAATGCTCATTTGTTAAATAATTCCAGTTCATGAGACAAATAAGTAGTGAATAAAAAGTAATTTGAATAATACCTTCAAGCTTTATGATAACACTGGTTTAGCAAATCAATTCCTAACTTCAACATATCCACCAACTTGACCGAATCATATATTTATTTCGTTGATATCAGTAAGACTAGAAGCATAGCGCTGTTCTATCGTATTTGGTGTGAGTTTATAGCGCTCCAAATGTAACAAAAAATGGATGAGTTAATATGAAATTTTCCTTATTATATTCTACCCTACCATTTCTTATTTGATATTCTACTGTATTCTGCTTTATTCTGCAGTTTTTCCAGTCTTGAGAATTTTGGCTTCTCATTACTCTGTATCTGAGATTGACTCTTTGCTTCGGAGACGTTCTAATATCGTCAGTAGCCCATGAGGCATAATTATTATAAATTTATTAAGCTTTTCTTAAGGCATGATGATGAAGTTGCATTATAATATTTATTCTCAAGCTCTTTTGCTGCTTCAAAAAACATCAAGGGTCTGCAAGCTATTGTTGAATTTTGTCAAATTTAGACTCGATGGAGTAGCACCATATATTCCTGCTTTGAAACTTTTATAAGGGGGAGTTTCTTTTTGATTTGAGCTGTTATTTGCTTTTTATAATGTATATGTATAAGTGCATTCAGATGACCTGAGCCACAAACATCAATCAGGTTATCCCATAAAAGAGTCAATGATAGTTGGTGGAGAGATTAAGTAATCAATTTGAGTGGCCGATAATTGTGTAATTCGTGTTGGCTCTGCTATGCGCGGAGAAGGTCGAATTGAGCACAGAGTTACAGCCTGTTGAATGAGTCATCGAGTTGATATTCAAATCGCCTGATCTGAATCGTAAGATATGGTGAATCAAATTTGTGTAACATATTGTAAGCTATTCCTGAGGTGTTCAATTGCATTTTCTTAACTGTTTCGGATTCAGTCTTTTGGAAACCATAAGCAGCGCATACAATGTCATTTAAATGAAACAATTCAACAGAGGAAAGCATTATCTATAGAAAGTTGAGATGGGAATGTTCCTGATCGATAAAAAACTATTGGAGTATTGTTTAAGGTGCTAAAACTCCTGACGGATGAATAAAAAGTCAGAAAATATTTTTCTTGATCCTCAAGCTATTTTCAACAGAAGTTCAAATATTACGTTATCATAACTCCTGCTAATTGCTTCCACATTCCTTTCCCAAGACAAGTCGCTATGACAACTTTACAGGAATGAGGCTATTTTAATTCCAGCTCAATTTTACCCCCATTTTTTCGCCATAAATGGATGAAAGCGGAAGTTCAGAATTAAGCTAGTTGCGCTTGAAGCGCGCTCGTTTGATTCCGTACAGCGTGCTGACTATTTTCATCCTGCTGATCGGTGTTAGACGAAGAGCGCCAGTAGCTTGGTTGATACGGATGAATGAATTCTTTCAGTTCGGTTCGCTCTTATAACGCAGGCCTTAAGATAATTACTTTTATGACCCAGTAAAAAGAGTATTAATCAGATATCGCCACGTATCTTTTAAAGAAATTATACTCTCAGACTCTGAACCAAAAGGAGGAAGCAAAGATAAATGTTAAAGTGGAAGAGGGAGATCATTCCATTGGTAAAGAAATTCACTCTATAGAAAAAGTTGATTCTGATGTAAAAGAGACAGCCTCGTCTAATGAAAAGTCGCAGCTCCAACATAGATCTCAGAGCGTATACAACAAGCTACTGGAAGTGATAAACTGATTCATGGTAATTGGTGGGATGTAGAATTAGACACATACAACCTTGCTAATAATGAAAAAAGAGAGCAGGAACCAATCATCTGACAAGAACCTCTAGCAGAACCAAATGCAAGTGAATAGACTAAAACTAAGGAGAACCTATGTAAAAATAAAATACGTACACTATAGCGGATCTTCCAACAGATACTAACACTGCTGGATGTAAGTTGGTCTTAAAAGGCTTTTATGAAGTGAAACAAAAAGATGCGACTAGGAAGAAGTGTGTGCACTGGAAGCATCATTGATTTCTACTCAGTGTGTAAGGCCATTAGTAATGCTTTAGACCTAGGCGTTTAAGATATAGATGTCAAGACTGAATACATGAAAATAGATATGGTTATTTTCATGCCTTTATCGAGTGGTTTGATAAAACTAGCATGTTCATACAAAGTGTGTAAATTTAAGCGCAGCAAGTATGGTCTTAAACAGTCATCTACATTCTGGAACACTGTCATTGATGGCTACCTCAAAAACTGTAGATATTTGCAAAGTAAATAGGATACTTGCGTGTTAATTAAAAGATGACTTCATCTGGGCCAGAAGTAACTGGCAGATGGTGGAAACACAGAAGGCAGGTCTTTCTGAACGATTGGCTATGGTAAGACAAAAAGGTATTCATTCCTACCTGGCCATAAAGATCAAATGGGATCGAAATTGCGAGTTCTTTTAATTGTCCAAAGCCAATACTTCCAGACAGTCACATAGAGATTCCAAATGGAGGATTGCAAAGGAATTTCACTGCCACTGTATTATGGGATAAACTTTTCAAAGCTCAACCCCCGTGTAGCAGTGTAAAAGGACTCCCCTGAATAGGGATCCTCTGGTCATAATAAAGCAGAGAATCACAACTCCCTCAGTAATTATAAACTAGAGAATTATGACCTCTCTTAAAGAATAGTGACTCCCTTCAAAAATAATTTGTCAAGTTCATGGTGAGTCATTATGTGCTAGTGAATAACGACTCCCCAGTCATTATTTCCCAGTCTCAGCGGATGGAGACTCCCCAGAGTCATTATTCTCTAGTAAATGATAACTCCCCTTAAATTCAACTTTAAAATATAATTGTATTGCTCATTTTTTTTTCCATAATAAGAAAATATTCATAGAGAATGAATGAACTGCTGAACTTTTCTCGAACTTTCTTTTTCAGTACGTTATTCGAAATAAACATATATTATTTTGGAAATGATTTGGAAATTCCTTTTTTGCCAGACTTTGGAAATTCAGATACCTTCTTGTGTGTCTCGATTGAAGCCTGACCTTGTTTTATTATATCTTGCAGAAGAATATAAAAGCTTGTGATTTACCAAATATTCAGATTCTTCAAGAAAGTGTTAGCATTCGTAACTTGTCTCATGTTTTATAACTTGATAAGTTACCGTTTATTTTTTAATATTATAATCTTGGCACACTTTGGCATAATTTTGTAAATTGTTCAATAATGACCTTTCTAATTTGCCTCTGATTTGTGCTTACGTCCATATCAAAGTTGTTGCCGCTTAGATAACATCCTGCAAAATCTCCAAGGCAATATGAAGCTCGAATGCGCAATGGGCATGCTGCTGTGTTTTGTCAAAGTCAAACATCTTGAAAAATTGTTTTGTTTTGTCAATACATGAATCTGCTTGTATTTACTGCTTCAGTAAATGTATAGCCACGGTGCCCTACCCTTTGTACTTGAAAGGCTGCAACAAAAAATTGTTCATAGCTGCATATTATTGTTTATTGTTTGCTACTGTAGTTACTACAGTGTAGTACAAATTAAAACTTACAAACTAATTCAAGTTTAATGTGAATAAAACATCACTGCAGTCATAGCTTCGAGTGATATGGCTTATATACGTATTGGTGACTGACTAAATGATTGAATTGTTGTATTAAAATTCTGTACTCGATAAAAATTTACGTTGTTGTCGCATATACCAGATGTGCGACTTCCTCTTTGAAATTTGAAAAATCAAAAATTTCATATTTTAGGGGGAGTCAATATTAACTGAGGGGACTCCATCACCTTTACTAGAGAATAATGACCCTGTGAGTCCTAATCCACTGGTTAATAATTACCAGGGAGTCATCTCAAATTAGTTTATAATGACCGGGGAGTCCTTATGCGGGGGAGTCACTATTTACGGTGACACCGGAATAGATGGTGATAAAAATTCGGAATATTATCCAGGAATCGGGTGTCTCATGTTTGCTGTTATATGTGCAAGATCAAATTTAACACACACTGTCAAAATGGTAAGTCAGTTTGTGATTTATCATTCAGTTGAACAATGGAAGGCTGTCAGAAGGATATTTCGTTACGTTAAGGGTACATTAGGCTAGGATAAAAAATTCGATGGTAGTAGTGATGTCACACTGTCTGCATTTTCCCGATGCTGACTGGGCTGGAGATGTAAAAAGCTGCAAATCTCAATCAGGCTACGAATTTGAATTGTGTGAGTGACCCGTTAGTTGACAGAGCAGGAGACAACCTGTAGTAGCTCTGTCAACTACCGAAGCAGGGTATGTTGCTCTCACAAGTGCAGTCCAAGAAGGTATCTGGCTCTGTAATTCTATGGAATGTAGTAGTCAGGCTGCAATTAGCCTGTGCACAGACATAATATATCATACTCAGAGCAAGCATTCAGGAATACTGCCCTACTGAAGCTATGATTGTTTATTTGTTGTCGGAAGGACTGACAAATGATGAATTTAGGGGACTGGGAAAAGCTATGAGCGTTATTGATATATCGCAGTAAGTGTTGAAACAATTCGAGCTGAACTTCAAGTGATAGCATGCGGGCAGACAGACTTTTCCTTTTCCTATAGTCAGTCTGGGCATTGGCCAGCAAAATTGTGTTCCAAGTGTTTTGTACTGAATTCCTACTAAATTGAAATTTGCGAAGTGGGATTTCCGGTAATTAATCCAATAGGTATTGTTTTGACAAATTGAGACTAGCTTTTTCTTTTCTCACATTCTATTAAACCAATCTCAACGCACTACAAAACATCTGGTAGTGGAAAAAACAATTCGAACACGATTTTCCTGGCCAATGCTGACGGACTATACGAAGAGGAAAAGTCTGTCTGCATGGAGGCTAAGCTGGTATTTACTTATTCACCATTTGAATTATAATTAGATTTTAGTTTTTTAAATAACATAGAGTGAAATTTTATAAATTGATGTCTTGTCCATTGATGTAAACTAATAACGTCATCTGGTTGGTAAATGCCGATCATGTGACCAAGACTGTGTGCTATACAGTGCATGTGGCTCTTATGTCCATATAGTTGCTGTTACAGAATGATATTCAAACATATTATATCGATAATCTCATTCTTCTCACATTAATTGCCCTATTTATAACAAACAAGGCCTGGTTGCAAGGGTAGATCATACAACGATCCTATTATACCTTGAAAGAAGAAAAGTTCCTTTATCGTTCGAAGCTGCTGATGCTAATGGTTAATTCCCTCATCTTGCCCCCTTGTTGATAAATTGCCTCCCATTAATCCAAATGCAAGGATGATGCTTTTGAGTTATGGAAGGGACGCTTCAGAGCTCATGAAAGTTAGGCAATCTTTTAATACTCCTCCAGGTGCTCCATGGGCCCAAATATTAGATTTAGGTTGGACGGTAGGTGGGCAGATGTGTTTTGCCAGTTCAGATGAACCAATCCATACCAACACGTTTTCTCCCGTTGTAACGTCTTGTGAGAAAGCTGTGAATGTGAAGGAGAATCTGATGGACGTAAACGAAGAGATCATCAGAGACGTGTTTCATACCACGCCATTGGACAACCATATCGCTAAAAGCATCGAAGACGAAAGATCCATGCATCAGATGAACAGCACCGTCAAGAAAAACGATTCTGGGAACTTGGAAATGCCCCTACCAATTCGCACTACCAACACCATGATGGCAAATAGTAGACTGTTAGCAGAAAAAAGATTGAAATCTCTTCGACAGAAGCTGCTCCGCCAGCCCAAGATGAAGAATGAATATGCGCAATTCATGAAAACCCTATTAGAAAAAGGCTTTGCTTCTAAAGTTCCAGAAGACGAAATCAAGGCAAAAGATGGTCAAATTTTGTATCTACTCCATTTTGCAGTTTATCACCCGCAGAAGCCAGACAAGATTGGAATTGTCTTTGATTCAGCAGCAGAATACCACGGTGTATCCTTCAACAAGCAGCTGCTCACCGGACCAAACCTGATGAATAGACTATTGGGTGTTTTGACACGCTTTCTAAGGGGGAGAGTAGCTGCAATGTGAAACATTGAACAAATGCATGTTTCGCTGTTTCTACGTTTCTCCAAATGACAGCAACCTATAAGGTACCATTTGCGAATTAAGAATGAATGTTCACCTCTTTGGTAACAGTCTAAGTCCAGCAGTCACAAACTTTGGTTTGAAGCATACAGCTAAAGCCTCGTGCACAAGCAAAGATGTCAAAGAATTCGTCGATCGGAATTTCTATGTAGATGACGGACTCATCTTTGGCAAAAACAGGAAAAAATTTAGTGAAGCTCTGCTCGAAACTAAAGCGGAGCTTGCAAAAGCCAAACTAAGGCTTCACAAAGCTGTATCTGACTATGTAGAGGTGATGGAAGCTATTCCAGAAAAATACAGAGCTTCATGTCTTGAAGAAGTGGATGCCCACGCAGAATATGTGCCACGTCAAAGATCCTTGGGAGTGCGCTAGAATCTACAGAATGACTCTTTTACTTTTGATGCCACACCTATCGACAAGGAGATGGAGTTCACAAGGAGGAGTATTGTCGACCATAAACTCCGTGTATGATCCAATTGGCTTCATGGCACCAGTCATCTTGAAAGGAAAGTTATTTCTGCAAAAAATGATAGCTGGTACAAAAAAAACACCGTTAGATTGGGATCAACCACTGCTACCAGATAAACTCAAAGCGTGGGAGAAATTGCAATCAGATCTAGAAAAGCTACATGAATATAACGTTTCACGTTCGCTCACTCCGTACAATTTTTGAACAGTTGTGACAAGAGAGCTTCAACGTTTTGGCTTACGTGACCACGCCTTGGGTGTTGTAATATACTTAAAGTCATTCAATGAAGCCGGAGAAATAAATGTTGCCTTTGTCTATGGCCAATCTTCTTTGGTATCGCTGAGGCCTGTCAGTACCATACAAAGAAAAGAACTATGCAGTGCAGTTAAATTAGCGTTAGCTATGCAAATGATACAGTAAGAAATTGACTTACCTATATCGACGACACTATATACTATCTTGATTCAAAGGTAGCCTTGTCTTACATAAAGCTGAGTCAAAAAGTTTTCTAGTGTGACTTGATGATGGTAAATATGGTTTATTCGGTCGATTTTTATAAAGGTGGGATAAAGTATTAGCCTCTTTCAAACTTTCAAAATCAAGATTTTGAGTTAGACGATCTTGGTTCTATTATAATATCTTAGTCGAACTCATGCCATTATTCTGAGAATCAATCGTGAAGCAGCTTGCCAAATCAAAACAAAGTTCTTGTACATTTCCTACTGTGTCGTCTGCCTCATCGATGATTGAGAACTATACTTCGGAATTAGAAAGAAGTGAGAGTTTGATTTAAATTCACCAGCATGATCTAATATCAGGATTATAATTTAAATTTGTAGAGTGGAATTCATGGAGCACCTGGGTTTGTGCATCATCCTGTGGAAGCTCATTTAATCATAGACAGCGAACGTGTTTTGATAGTATGCAAACAATGCAAGAAGATGCATGTGAAGGAGCTGATTATGAAACTGATTCCTGCGATCTTGGACCCTGCCCATTAACAGTTGAAAGTGATGGATCATGGAGTGAGTATAAGAAAAATTTTCTAACTTAATTACAAGAATAGCAATAGAATCAATAAAATAAGCTAACTTTCCTATAATCCCTCGTTCTATGATTTCTATCCTTGATATGGCGACATTTCTGATGATATATATAAAGTAGCTTCGACAAGGCTTCGATCGGACCATGATTGTCCTTACATTTTGTTAATCCAAACAAAGATGATGAATACGATAACAAGGAAATGTCTCTATTTCTATAAATGCTTTTGATCCAGAAAGCGCATGACGAATAACGCCAAGTGGCTGATATGTATTGCCTGAATACCACAAGTCACTTTATATGATTATTTTACAACGGGAAGACTGCAGAAGAATGAGCAAAAACAAGGATCTAGTGTTATTTTGTAAATATTGGTATGTAAAACTTATCTATGTAATCTAAATAATCTTGCATATACATTACTTAATGAATAGGAACATTTCCAGATGGTGAAGATTACTGCCAATCAATAGGAAGGACGATTTTGACTATAGATCCAGATAATCTTCCCGACATGGATGGAGTACCACCACATCATAATCATTGGTTTAAATGTTCTCCACTTTCAGTGAGTATCAAATTCCAAGTTGCTCGATCAGCACATGTTTTGGTAAAGTTAAAATCGTAATTTATTCATGTGATTAAATCAACAATAGAGAGCTATTACAGTTCTTCAGAATCAATTACAAAGATGTCATAAGCTATGGTGAAACATCAAATAACGGCTTTTATCGCCGGCAAATTTCAGTCAAATATTGAATAAATTTTTAGAAAAATATTTGTTTTCACTTTAATTATGATGACTAAAATTCGATAACAATAACAGTAAATGAAATATCCCTTTACATCGTAGACACACACTGTTTGTGATTGCGCTCCACCAAGTTATCCAACCATAAGACTACAATCAAATGTACCTCCATTTATGGATTGCGATTCTGGCGGAAGCAACTACAGGATTGCTTGTGTATAAATTGCTGCTATTAAAAAATAATAGAAAATATAGAAAAGAAAATCACTGGGGTATGCTTGTTGGCATGAACTATGTAGGTGCTGCAGACAGATTAATGCTATTTTATTGTCACACTGTTCAAAATGCAAATTGTAAGTTTACCAAGATAGACTAATAAAATGTTTGTAAACTTATCAGAGACAAATGTTAACTTACATCCTTCACATAATTTTTGAAGAGTTTTTTCACCTTTAATGTGAGACAGGAATTTACTCTTACGGTCAATATTCGATAAATATCAAATACACAGATTTCCTAACATTGTCAAATCTATTTTATTACGTTTCCATCACGCACTGTTTGTCTAGTTGTATATAGGGAGGTTTAGATTTCAGTGTAAAGACAAAGTTAAAAACAAAATTCCCGTGCTCATCCCTACCGCGCAAGTAGTGGGGAAACTTCTCAGTACAATTACGAATCAAACATCTTCTTTCACAACAAAGTCTTCTAATAACTTCCTGCCCTATGTTCACACTAAATAGATGTTTTGCAGAAGTGTAGCTTACACATATGCTAATAACATTCCCGTTTTAGGATGTATGTAGCTCACATTTGAAATGCATACTAAGCAGACCTATTATTTACATGGAAAACAAAATGTAATTGTGTTAATTTAAGCACAATCACTAGGCGAAAAAGTAAATTTAATGAAACTTATCTAAAACTTAAATGTGATTTAAATAATATATATACAAGATATTTAGTGAAATTATAATGTTCATTAAATAATATTTATTTGGTCATTTAAGGTGTCCGTTCA
>JANVCG010031262.1:0-10252 GCA_025505365.1 Haliclystus inabai | reverse complement strand
GCCTTCTCGTGTCTCCCAACATCCCGCGTGCAAGGATCAGAGAACCCAAACACGGCTGCCGTGCAGGAACCCTTTAAGAACAACCTTCGAGCCACTGTTTGGCAGACTATTACATACTGTTACATCGAGTTTCAATTTCAAGAGAGTCTGCGATCAGCCTATCCAAAGGTATGTTGTTTTAGGTCTTTCCTTCAAATATTCACTGTGTCACCAGATAGTATAATAGATGGTTTGAATGCTAATTTGGTATTTTCAATCATCCTCATACTTGAGTGTTCCATATTGCAAATTTAGTGCACGACATAATTTATTCTAAGCACAAATAACACTATGCTTACTATGCAAGTCAAAGCAATAGTATTGAATTGTTGACCCATCTTTGTATACAATTGCTGCTTGACTCAAAGCACAGCCACATGCTGGACTCTAAGAAGAAAAGAAATATCCTTTATGAGTAATAAGCTGGAATTAGAGTTTAAGCTATCAATGTATGTGCAGCACAGTTAATAATTTGTTCCTGACTATCAAAATATTTCATAATTTCTCCCCTTTGGGATAGTTAATGCTAGATCGGGATATATGTAGAATTCAACTTTCATTAATCAATGGCTGGTTGAAATGCGCATGCGTAGACTCTACCGGTTACTCAAGACCAGGAGATTTGTAGGTAAGACAGGAAGATGAGATAGGCTAAATCTGGTAAGATGAAATCTAGCGGTGTTGGAGTCAATTGAGGTCCAGAACTCTTACAAATATAGACCAACAGCCAACAGAAGAACACAAGAAAGTGAAAGACGTAATAGTGAAAAAATAATATACGTTATCAACTTGGGGAAAATTGTCACGATTTCTAGAACCTATGACGTAATAATTACGACCAATGTTAGACGTTAGCTACCCTTGATTTAATAAATACATTAATCATAAAAGGATGTGTGGAGCAGTGAGTTACTATCTTATAGTAGAATCGATCTATCTTTGAGTAACTAATAAACTATATTTTCTAGTTGCCTGAATTTTATGTCACACTAGCAATAATTAACGTTTTCAGCTGAGAGTTGAGAGTAGGCTGTTTGGAATCTGGAAACTTGTGTCTCAATTAAAGTCAAAGAAGAGAACGTTTGATGAAGAATTCCTCGCATTCTCCCATTACATTCGCCTACTGTGAGAGCACAACAATGGATACAATTTGCCTGTTCAATTTCCAAACTGCAATTTCGTCAAGGGTTTTCTGTTCTTTTGTATACGCTCTCTTATTATGGCTGAATTTATGTTTTTCATACCTCTACATTTGCATTAAAAAAAATCCAGTCATGACTCTGCTTCGTTAATGAAATATATAGATAGGTTGGCAATTCTATAAATTCTCTAGAACGTAGACTCAATTTATACTCAAAAATACTTACAAACGCAATAGTACAGTCTATCCATGTTGCGATTCCATTTAAAACTGCCGCTTCCGATTCAGGGCTGGCAGTAGCAAGAGTACAATATGCAATGGCCTCTGTGTAGGTATCTATAACAGTAAATTGATGGGTCAATAAAAATAATTTAATGTGATTGCTTACTTCTCCGACAATTACAAATGTGGAAGGACCCACGTTACATTTCATATTCACTCTTAATCAATGATTAGATGATTCAATTCCTAATATTCTATAACTATCAACCATCTTGTAGGAAAAAATTGTCAGACAGGCTTGAGAAGCCCCTTGTTAAAGAGAAATTCACAAAATAAGAGGGTGCAATTAATGATATTGAAACCAAATCATATAGAAATTTCATTCGTACAGGTTACTGCAGCTCCATTCTCATCCACTGGAACTAGCAAGGATCTGTTGTTGGAGCCACTTTCACAGAGAGAAATACTGCAGCCGGTAACTTCAATGGAGTTTCCAAGGCAATCTGCTCCACCATTAGCTGGACTAGGGTTGTTGCATTCCCTGTTTCGATTTTGTTCTCCATCTCCACAAGATAATGAGCATGATGACCATTGGGTCCATAATCCCCATCCACCATTTGTTGGAACTGTGAACAAAGTGTAAAAATATAAATTTATATGCTAACTTATAAATGCCTGTCTGTTTTCAACAGCTTTTGATCGCAAAGAACCTTAAATCTTGTTCATTCTGAAGTGAGAAGATTTGTAGCATCGTTACATTTATTGAAAAAAGAAAAACTAAATTTTGCTTCTGCACAAAACTATACGTTATTGATTTTTAATCCAAATAATCTTCAAAAGTAGCTAGCCTATAATTGTGAAGCATTTTAGAATCCTGAACCCAAGTAAGATAAATTTGAAAATTTTACTATTAATTGCATGATAAGTATATTTTAGCTCGATGTGTTTACGAATATGTTATTTTAGGATAGCTTTAATGTATCTGTATCATGAATTGGTAGACCACTTGAAGCTTGTTACAGGTCGACTGCGATCCATTTAAAATCTTAATCTGATTGTGATTATCGAACGTATGATTAGATGCCAAGAAGGCTAGGGAATATATGCGCACCGCTATTAGCCATTGTAAGATTGCATCACCATGATGAGTAACGATCACCCCCTCAAGGAAAATGATTCTTTGGGGAAAAATCTTTGGAGGCATGGAAACAAAATCTCGTGCAACTACATCAAACACATTTCTTGCTATCGTACTGAAATTTGTTTTCATTTCACTTGGGTTCTACACAGGAAACAATTCATGAAAAATTAAAGCACGAATCAATGTTGGGCACGGTTTTGATATTATGACCGTGAGCAATTATCTTCAAATGGAGATTCGAGTATTTTCCCTCCCTGGACTTGTCTTTTTTAATTTTGAAATTCATATCTCACTAGCATACCTTCCCTTCATCTCAAAAGTTCTGGCTTTGGTACCACGAGCTGCCATTCCGCCATCTTGGAATAGTTTAATACGATCAGATGAAGTGATTTGAATGGTTAAAATAAAAATTTTACAGAAACATGAACACTTTGTTGTAGAAAGGAAATAAAATTCAAATCACTTAGAATTGTTTATTTGTTCCAGCAATAAAAATGCTGACGAAAAAAATTGCAAGATCATGAAAATGAATGTGGAGACATAGTGGAACAACTTCACACGATTGCAACAAAACATCGTTTTTGTTGCAATCGCATGAAGATT
Source organism: Haliclystus inabai (assembly GCA_025505365.1). Taxonomy (NCBI): domain Eukaryota; kingdom Metazoa; phylum Cnidaria; class Staurozoa; order Stauromedusae; family Haliclystidae; genus Haliclystus; species Haliclystus inabai. The sequence goes on along the minus strand of JANVCG010031262.1, from coordinate 7,106 downwards.
GTTTCCGTGGCCCCGTAGCTTATGAGTATCTTGATAGAATACCTGGATTTGTTGTACAAGGTGGGAGACCTGGAGTTGTGCATGTAACGGTTCTGTCTGAATCACCAACGCAATCTAAGCCACCATTCATTGGTGAAGGATTGTTGCACCAGCGCAGTTCTACTTGACTCCCTTCTTCATCACAAACACTTGAACACATTCCTACGGCTGTCCACGTGCCCCAATCACCATCAACAGGGACTGGTACTAAAATGACAATACAATTCATTCAAGATTTGAATATGGCATACACGATTCAGGATGATTAAAAAAGCTTTTTTCTCTGATGAAAATGGTTAAAAAAATTTTTTTTTGGCTTTACTTAACTTTGAATAGATAGTGATTGACAACTTTGGCTCGCTTATGAATTGCCAACTTCTAAGGAAGATTTTACTAGAATACATGAAATTGGCCAACTGGGATTCAAATGGAGGGAGATGATCCCTTAAACTTTGGTTTCTTTTACTTCACTATATATCCCGGAGCCTCACTGTACAATTTTATTCATTCACAGCATTATTAATACCGATCTCCCAAAATTAACACGTTGTGGTTAGTGGTCAGAGAGAAACAACCAGCAAGGGTGTCTTATGAATCATACACCATGGAAAAATCACTACTTCAAATATTTTAATACGGTCACATTTTCCGAAAATATATAAACATATGAGGAAATTAATATCATGATTGTTGCGTTCAGGCTAGCTAAGTGTGAGTTTTGTGAAAACTTGTGGGCAAGTAGATAGCATATGAGACTCCCCTAAAGGGTATAGAGAATACTTCTAGGGAATCGCGTGGTACAAATTTTATTCACGAGTTTTATGATACAAAACAACGAGTGAATAAAATGTGTACAAAACGATTCCCATAAATTGCTATTTTTATGTAATAGCCAGCGAGATTTCAACTCTTTAAAACCGAAGAAGAAAAACATAGTCATGTTCTAACTTCTGCAATATTCTTGTGAAAATTGAAAGTTAGACTTGATCTTCGGACATGTATAATGTTTGCATAATTCAACTAAAATACGAAGCACATTAATCTGCAGCAACAACTTCGCATTACATACAGCAATAGAGGTAAAAACAAGACAATTCATAACCCAGTTGATGTGTAGATCAAATACCGTAAATTCGTTTCTCATTTCAAACTTTCAAAAGACCAAGACACGTGCGTTAAGGTTAGTTTGACGAAGAAAACAAGCACTTGCCAACATTTTTTCATCATCGTATTTTGAATTTCATGCGAAACAAGAAGTGAAATTTTTGATTGGTTATATCGTTTACTTCACAGGCGAGGAAACATCGTATAAGCATTTTGATTGTTTATATCGTTTTTTTCACCTGTGAGAAAAGTGATATAAGAGTATTAATTGGCTGGGGCTATTGTTCGGCCAAAAAACAGACAAAAAATATTCACCGTATTTTACTGACAAATCTCGCTGACTGTATAATAAAATAGAATATTTCCATGATAATATTACACTGGACTGGATGGTTTTTGTTGATTATTCACTGCTATATGTTGATCGAGATTTATTCTCTTTTTGTGTTCTCAGAAGTTTGATAGCTGTCAACAGAGGTTCAAAATGCCCTTTGTTTTAGCAAATTCCATTGTTTTCCATAAGTCCTGATAATATCCTACCTCGGTTAATGTCCCGTTGCTGGCTTGTATGGAGGGCGGGATATTAACCGAGGACTGTAATATCTATTCAATACAAAGAACACCTAATAAGACTTACAATTACAATGGGATAAGACACAGGACTCATATTCATATGATATTCCAGGACATAGGCTGCGTGAACATAGATTTGAATCAATTGAACATGTTCGAGATTTAGTTCTGACTGCAACTCCACAGGTGGCACTACATGGCCCGATGTCCCATGGACTCCATATCCCTTCGGCCTCTAGAAAAATCAAGCACATGCTAGATCTTTCAAAAAGAAATTCAAAACTCAAGTAGGCAGGCAAAGTAATGTTTGCTTGGAATTCTTTGTACTTCAAATAATTGCTAGATAAAAGGCACCTGGAATAACTTTCTATATTATTTATTTTTCAAAGATTATCTGTCTGTTTAAAAGACTTAATTCATGTGGTGATGAAAAATCAAATTCCATGAAATGATAGTCTGCAAAATATGAGATATTATAAACTGTACCAATAGAAATCTGATGAACTATTATCAAAATAAAAACTTGTTTGGCCTATATAGTTTTAATCTGAATGTGTAATGACTGATCGTTTTGTTTTGTATTTGCTTGTACCAATGAGTCAGTCAAATTGTACTAGCAAGAATAACATTAAAAAGAAGCATTTTGTCAAAAAATTTTGATGGATTTGCAAAATTAACGGAGAAAGTAAGAACTTATAGATTGTCAACGCTGTTATTTTTACCTCTGTACTGTGACCGTTAGCGCTGGTTCGTTACCACTTCTGTTTTAAAAATCCACTGTGTTATAATTATTGCTCACCACTTAGGCACGATTTTTCCCAATATTAGTTAATAGATTTCCAGATCAATTGATTAACAAATATTTCATTTTTTAAACAATGTAATTATTTCGACACTATTTGATAAAGATGTATCTTCTCTTCTCACCTGCATCTTGCTGGCTGCATTCAATCTATATGGAAAAATATGAATTTATGAAATGTCATAAAAGAAATACCACTTTTAGAAATTTTAGAAATTTTACAAATTCTTCTCATTTCAAGAAATTGAAATTATAATGCATGATCCTTAAACGGAAAATCAGACCAAGAGAAGCAATCGCAAAAAACCGATTGACAAAACCGTGAGTCAAAATGAGAAAAAAGTCTGTATTCACAATTAGTGAACAAGAAATGTTACAGTAGTAGATTCATGAGAAGTTCATAACAATTTAACAATAATAAAAAACTCGTCAAAATGGTCTCGAGTCCAAATAATCTGCTTGTTTCACAAAATTTCTTCTAATGTAAATATGTATAATAATAATCTGTGTGACATTAACAATTGATTATAGTATGATTTATATAAAAAAGTCATGCGGGTACGGACGTTGGTATACTTTGAGTTATGAAAAAACATCATGTAGTACAACCCTGGACATCGCAATCATTCAAAGCAGCAATTAATAAGCATCCAAAAATGTTACCAAAATTAAAAAAACCCAAAAGAAAAAGACGTGAACTATTTGCTCATCAATAACAAGTTTCATGAATTATTCAACGAATATAATCTAGAAGTATGTTATGATAACACACCTAATTTACCACCACGCACAGATGGAAGTGGGTGTGCATGATCGCTGCAAAGATAAGACAATAACCTACGATGCCTTTAATTATTAGAATTCAGCTACGGTAATACTCTTTTGGTTAAGAGGTTTGTCTTACCTAACTACTGTATAATTGTTCGAAAAATTAGCTTCAAGTATAATCCTTTTAATATTTCAACAACTAAAACAGTCTTACTAGTACTGACTTCTGCCAACGTCGAATCAAAACGCTTGAGGTCTCCTGTAGAACGTTTTTAGTTTATCATTTAGGACAAAACTATACTTATCCTTAATCCATTCATCATAAACATATTTTTTTATTTTTGTATGGATAATTGATTTCAATAGAACATGTTCGTGTTATTGCAGCTATCAAATACGCCTTCAATGTCAGCAGCTCATGATAGGTCTAAACATTAACCTGGATGTGATTCATTATTCCATAACTTTATTCATTTGCATTCGTAATTATTATTTCTCTTACAATGTTTTATATTTATACATATGTATGTATATATATATATATATATATAAAGCAGCAGACAAGTACTTGTTTCTGGCTGTTAGCCGTCATCAGAGTACTGCTCAACAAATCAATAGGGACTGGCTTCTTCATTACAACGAAGTCAAGCTGAATTTTGCAAGTGGTGAAAAATCAACCGAGTGCGCAAGACAACTATGTCATGCCATAGTGCTCTAAACTGAAGTAGTGAGCACTGCACAATGCAAAGTAGCAATGACATATCCCAAGGCATAGTGCTCAACATTACGAAAGCACAATGGAGCATAAATATATAAAGCAGCATATGTATATAATGTGCATCTATAATTCTATATATATAACATGATCATTGATATTGTGTATAGCATTTTCAAGATTATATGCATCTCAATGACGCTATTTGATTGGTTTTCATTGTATAGAGAGTCTTCGCTTTGTGTAAACTTTTGTTTATTCGAATTCTTTTATTTTTCTGCAAATGTCTAGTATTTTTCGCGGAGGGCGTCTAATTTATAATGCGCAATTAAGCTTGATAGTATTCAAATTATTGAAAATCAAAAAGTAAATAACAACTTAATAAATCTTTTAATAATGTAGTTCCACACACGCATAACTTCTCAAAGATATTGATCAAAATAGAGGGTTTCTCAGAAAGTTAAAGAAACTAGATATTTAAATAATTGATATGCTATAGTTTCTCTTAAATTGGATCTGAGACTTTTTATCAATTTCTACTATTGTTTAATCGATGTCAAACTCAATACAAAGACTTCTCACGTTTGGATAAAATGAAAAGGTAAAATACTAGTCAAGGTGAAATCTTGAAAAATCGAATCCTATGTGTCATAATAGAGATCAGGGAGTGAGAAAGAAACTAGGCTTTTTCAAAAGCAATAGGAGAACTGCAATAATTAGTTCAAAATCAATTTTAATTTCTGAGTAAATTAATTATTTCTTAACTTCTTGCATCTTCATAATTAAAAAAGATATTACTACAAATTTGCAACAGATAACAATTTCATAACTTCTGGTGCATTACCTCGAACTTTTTCTTTAGAATACAGATGATTAGAGATTTAAATCAATATGAACGGCTGTCCAAGTGTGGTTTAATCAACAAAATAAAGCTGTTTAATAACAAAACTTATATGTCATTTATGCTCCTATCCCTTCATTTTTTTTAGGCTCCATGCATATCCTGTTTAGCAACATTACTTCAACAATTTAAAATCAATCGATCAAATAAGTGGATCAACGTACTAAACTATCACAAATTTTAATCACTTAGATTAGAGATCCCCTGTTTACCTGCAGGTGATTTTTGATTTTCAATTTGCAAAAAATTAAAGTTCCTTTTCATTGTTTTAAACTTTTGACAAAGTGCAAATCGCGCTTTTGGTTATTCTCAAAGTACGTAAATTTCCTTCGATGACTTCTTACTCTATTATTTAATCAATCAACCCAATTAACTATTGTGAGATTGTTGAAATACAGAGATTATCTTCACTAATTTTGGCAGATGTTGATGAACAATGATAGAATACAAGCAAATGGCATGGCTACAATCTATCGATCAAGAGCAGGATATAAAAAGTTTTACGTATATCCTAGGTAAATTAAGCTTGAAAACAATGAGGTAATATTAATCTGCTAATGGAAGTAATCATAAATTGTGAATTACTTGAAAAAAGCTGTAACATTTCTGACCTTAAATTAGAGAACTGTTTAAATTCTTAGATTTTATTAGATTGACCGATAATTAGTTGAAGATCATGTTTCAAGATTTATATATATCATAGCTTCTCCATTTCCGCGCCACTTCCCATATTAAACCTGAAATTAAAATTTTTCAAACCAGTAGACAATGTCTCGAGTACAAGAATTTTTTGCTTAAAACTTTGAAAATCATTGAGATTCCTGCAATATCTTAGTAAGAATACCTATTTGACTTAATGCTTTGATGATCATTATATATAACTCTTAATCAACTTTTCTCTTAATAAATATAAAGGATATATAAATTTGTATTTACTGCATAAAACGTACCGGGAGCATTATAATACTTGTAGATGACACATCAACTGTAATGGTTGATAGTACATTTGTTGTATCGAATAAATGACATCTCGTAGTGTTATCGGGATTCTTTGTAAAACTGACAGCAATACATCCAGAACCAGTCTTTCGAACACATTGCTCTCGGCAGAAGTAAACATTTTCATAGATGTCAATTTCTTCTGCTGAAATACTAGCGATCTTTTGTCCTTCAAATATCCGACCTTTGATGGAACTTTCTGCAGCCACGACGGCTTTGAGCATTATACATGTATAGATTAAAGTAATGGAACATGTTAACAAATGGTGCACCATAATCGGTTTAAGAAAATTAAGATCAACTCGATGTTATATGTAGATCTTTGCCAAAGATGATAGAATGACTTGTTCTCGTCTGATTTAATATTTCTCTACGTGTTATGATGACTGTGCACACAAATGAATTAATGATAATGTTTTATTCATAACTTCTTTATAATAAATAGAATAATGAAATGAGGCTGTGGTTACCTGTAATCTGATTGGTTGCTTAGTATGCACACTTTTTATGTTGAATTCACAAAAATAATGAAGCGAACATGATATAATCCCGGTATACATATACGGTTTGAAACAGAATACTTTTTTAACAGAATTTGGAAGGAAAATAATGTTTTTCTGCAACAGGGATTCCCTGCAGATTTTCATTATGTACGATCACAATCAGAACCAAATCCAGAAATCTTAATTATTATTAATGCCAAACCCAAGCCACTCTAAATTTGATAAATTGTATGAAAAGAGGAAATGCAATAAGTCCTATATGGAAAATTTTGGTAAAGTATGTATAGTGTATTTTGAGGTTAATTTAAACTTTTGGTCATTATATTTAATTTTTGTTTACAGACATTATAAGGTACACTCTCCTTTATACATTATTCTTAAATACTTTATTTGTTGATGATTTTACAATTTTTTTTCAATCGTATGCATGTCAAAAATAACATTTTTCCAACAACCAAAATGTTAGATGGACAAAAAGGTTGATGGATCAGCTAGAAATGTTTGCTTTTTTCAATAAAATACGCATGCTTTTATCATAAAATCCAAGTTGCTTTTTCATCTGTTGTAGTATTTTTCACAACTTTCTAAAAACTTTCACAAAATAAAACCGGGCAAACGTTATCTGCACAGCAAAAATTCAAATCAGGGATATCCTGAATTACTTAACTTTGATAAAATTTTACCAGAAATTGAGCTTTTCAC
>JANVCG010031251.1:0-10253 GCA_025505365.1 Haliclystus inabai | reverse complement strand
TTTCCTTAATAAGCTGGAATAAGTGAATAATTTTCATGAAATATATAGCACATTGGAGACGGCAATGTTCCCTATCTCCCCAAATCTGTTAAAAATGTTCCGGAATTCCCCTTGAAAAAAGAGCAATGTTCCCTTGTTCTCTGTACCCCTGGGGGCCTCATATAGACTCAAAATAGTACGAGAACATATCAACAATCTTTGTTTGGACATTCGGATATCTTATAATTGGTTTGATGAAATTCAAATTTGGATAAGTAGAAGATATATGCTCATGAAATGATAATTCAAGTGATTTGAAAAAAAACAATGAAAAAATAATTGCCAAAGTGAGTTCTGAAGATGATGTTTCTTTGCTGCTGAGTTAACAAAAGAGTGCACAAAATCAGTTTTTTTTTCTTTGTTTCCCTCTCATACCTATGTGGAGAATGTTTAGCAACGAAATGAATCAACGGAGTGTGGAACTCATACAGACGGATAAACGGACCGAAAGAGGCAGTTTTCAGCGATGCAGCAAACTCGTATAATAAACAAAACATAGGAATCTATGCTCAGAATAAATACAACAACATTGCTATGTGGTATACCTAAGCTTTTATAATTTCCAAAACAAATCACTTCTCAATAGCTATAAGCAATAACTGAAATGTATTACATACATGTATTCGAGTGGTATCGCGTTACAATTTCTGTATCTGATTTTCATGATCTATTTGTATTAAACATATCAGTATATAAATTCCAAGTGCCATTTAATTTCTTCCAGATAACAATATACCTGTGAAACGCAAAGCAAATTACAAAAATAAATTTCATAGAATCGAATCCTATGATCAAGAATTCAAAAGACTTCTGTTCAATAATTTTCGTATAGACCTAATAGAAGGAAGAATTGTTTCTCGCTCGTGCACCGTGTTTCTGTAACAGATCATCCATAAATTAAGATTTGAAGCTCACATAAGAACAAACTGTTCCCATCGCAGCAAGTGCACACAGCCAAATCTGTTAATGAAGGTCATCCTATAGAGGAACTATCTGTCTATAAAATGGTCGATTAAAGGTACAACGTTCAACCTACGTATAAAGGATACCTCTCAGTAGTGGTCAAGATTCCTCATTCTCATAGGTGGTCGTTATACACAGGTTTCGTTGCATTTGCTATCCAACGATTATCTCTTTCCGTGTTTGTTGTTTTTGATTTTGTTTATCCATTTATGCTATTGCAAACAGATAGGCATTCATTTTTTCCAATAACTTACAAGAATAGGCTAAACTAGCAGCAGGATAGCGTGTGTTAGATCATTGTGTATCATGGCACCCCTCTGAGCCTTCTAATGACCAGTGAGAGCAAGAGGGGTTGAAACCGATACTCTTTAATCTAGGCCCACTGACCTAGCTACAGACTACACTGCCATTGAACATTGCCGGTAACATACTTTCCGTTATCAGTTTCTTCTCCTTTTGCATTGTAGAAGTAGTATTTCGATCTTTCGTATGCTACACAGTCAGAATGAATCATACCAACTTCTTGAATCACAAGTTTCACTTTGACATTACCAGCATCATAGACTGATTGAAATACAGAAGCACAACCTATACAAATCAAAAGAGAACCCCTCAAAGTTCACTGTTGTATAAACTAAATGCATAGACCTTGTACAGTCACTTGGACTACTTGCTTTGGTGGAGCTAAAACTGCCTCTTCACCCGGGGCGGCGGAACGTTCTGGAAAGGGGGAAGGGGGAAAAATCTTGAGTGGCCTTAGTTACAAAATGTCCTATTCAGCAAGAAAATAGTGTTTAGTACTTCCCAATGTCATTTACAGGCTAAAAGTTGGTTTCAAGCACAACATTGGCTGCTTATTGTGAAGTTAATGTCATATATTGAATTGATTTTAATAAATTCAATGGTTTCTATGCCTCCTTCAAGTTAAAGGGGTGTCACAACCTCAAGGGGGCATTGACCCCTATCAATTTCGAGGGGAGGCTTATGCCCCTGTTCCTGCTTTTCCGTCGCCCTGCTCTTCACAAAGTGATAACGAGGTGAAATAAACTTGCTCTAAAATACGCAATCCAAAGCAAATTATTGTTCATCCGATCACAATCGGATGAAGTAAAATCCAACAAACATTTTGAATAGTCTTGAAAATTCAGATGAATTGCATTGAATTAATTTAAAAAGTGTTGTGTGTTGGTTTTTATCATAAAATCAACAAGCATGACATTAATAATACAACAATCAAACAAACTCATTTATTTCAAATATTGACCCGACATAAAAATATCAGGGAATGTCGCTGGGGCCTGCCCCCCCTACTCTAGTACGTAACTATTGCCAGGATCTTATTAACCAATTTTAAGGGGCCATTATTATTCAATTTGTTAACGACATTACCTTCTCTACCTTCCACTGTGGGTGCACCTGTTGGCATGAGTTTACAGTCTTCAGTGTATAATTCAGACATTTTTTTTATTTCATTGGAGTTGAAATAACCCATAAATACCTCATTAGCAGCAGCAATCACATTTTGAAGTTCTAAAAATCGAACAGATAATAATATGATCAATAGACTATTATACATGGACGATCAATATAATTTGTCGCGAAACAAATGGCAATGGAGCTGAGATTGAAATATGAGTTTGTTCATCTACCTTTGTTTTTGAAACAATGAAAAATAAAATCTCAGACGAATCTGAATACTGCTTGAATTGAAGAATCGATTGAGTTTAAGATACGTCATAAATGAACGGTTCAATGAGCTACTGTAAAAGTTCTTATCGTCTGATCGCGTAAAAATGTTTCTTTTTTTTTAACGTAGAAATTACCAAGCTTGCAAAATGTCGGCAATCATGACAGGAGATTTTTACACAACAGCTTTACGAACGGTAGTAACCTTTCACTCGAACAAAACTCACGCAGACACAACGAACAGTAAATTGAAATCAAAATAAAAGTCAAAGAGAAATCTAGCACCTTATGTGTAGATAGACTAAAAGGGAACAAGGATTAATAAAGTGAAATTTACATACCCGACATTACGCTGCTAGTTTTGAATTCAAACAAATGATGTTTTTCTTACTTTTTCACTACAATCTCAACAAATACGACACGCACGTTTAGCATAACAACTATTAGTCACGCCCCCTGACTGTCTTTAAAAAATTTCCACTGACCGGAAACGAGAGGATGAAAGCAGATCACGTGTTAAATTTAAGACATCTCGTTTTTGTTGTAGACCCACAAATTGTCTTTCAGGCTCTTCCATGCAGAGAAATATGAATTGGAAAGACGTAAAATATGACTAGCGATAGACTGACGGTGATATTCAGGGATTCTAAATAATTAGGGGCATGAGGTGGGGCACCACACAGTGTTATGTGAATCTTCTTAGAATCCCGATCAATTTGAGGACAGTAGAAAAACTTGTAGACAGGGCCCCCCTAGATACAGTGCAACGAGAGGTATTATACTCGTTACGATTTAGATTGAAAACAAAGAAATAACGATAAATATAAATGTAAAGTGTATAATTTTCTAGCTTCTTGGATACTTCTAATTACAACGATGATGATATATATAAAGACTGATTGAATGAATGGGAACATTTGTTTATATAATAGAAATGATTGACAGGTCACGTGAGGTAATAAGGTAATAAGATTCTGATTGGCTAGATTTAAGTTATTTCAATGTCTAGATTATATGTTACACGCTACAACAGCGCGTACATTTCAAGGATGTTCAAATTGAGATAGAATCTACCTTGTGCATTTTATGCTAGCATTATATTGCAGCATTATATCTATTTGAGCTACTAGAAACGAGGGACACTTGATGAGTGAAATTCATTTTAAACGTGACTTCTTTAGGAATAGAGCTATTGGCTTCAAACCCTGCAAACAAAAGACGTCTTTACGACGAAGTACGACGTCTTGTTTGGTCATAAGGAACGTCTTTTTTGGTCGGTCGGTTTACGACTTCTATACGACGTCGTTTTTCGTCGTAAGGACGTATATGCGACCAAAATACGACGTCGTATAGACGTCCCTACGACGTCTTTTGTTTGCAGGGATGTACCAAACAGTCTAATATATAAAGTATTGAATGTGGGGTATCTCATCCGTAATTACTTGCAGTTCAGGGAATGTACTTTTGTCTAGCTGTTGTCCAGACGCCAGAGTCCCATTTGTGCCCCTCTTCAAACTCTTGGAATCGGACTGTTAGTCAGCCTGCTCGTAGACCATTTTCAAAATCGGCTCATTTCAGTCTGAGAACAGGCTAACCGTTCATTAGTAAGATATTCGAGAAGAGCATGCCAATTTCTGGATTCATTTTATGTGTGTTGTATTCAAGTCCAATTCCCACAGAAGTATGAAATTAAATTATTGCATTACTCTAACATTAGCACGTTACTTATTGATAAAGAGGCTATTTGTGAATGAGGCTAAGACTTAGTTACGATTGCTGTTGTTGTTGTTGTTGTTGTTGTTGTTGTTGTTGTTGCAATTTTATTTTGGCTAGCTTTTCAACATAAGCAATTGCTCGTTTACATTTGTTGCGAACATTTACATGAAAATATTGTTCGATACTATCTAATTAAAATCGTTTCAAACTACTTTTCTTCTACTGTTTGCCGTGTTTCAATGCTGAGCTTTGTGAACTGCGATATGAATACAGCACACTGCGGCAATCGTTAGTTTTATGTTTTATGTACATTCAAGTTTGTTATTGTGGCATTATTATAGTTTAGATTATTCATGCAACACGTCATTTAATTAATCTTATGTAATGTGGTTTGTATCACAGCAATTAACCTTACGTCATTTTATTCAGGTAAATTCTCGTACGATAGTTTTAATCTTTGTACATAATGTGAAAAATTAAGATCAGATCCAATATGACCTTGAAATAAGAATGCTGTCATCAATGTATTGTTAGAATGAAAAACCGCACCGTCTGTTATACGACAAAATTGGCGTCCCCTTGGTGGATTTATATATTAATTACGGTTACACTATGGATCTCAAAAGACAGAAATTACATTTGAATTATGAGGAAAAAGCAAAGGCATGTCTGATGTCTTTCGAAGCCAAAGTACGAGGTAAAGAAATCACGGATGACCTCAAGACGAAAATTTATGCCAAGGCAGATTTATTTATTGAACTCTGCGGAGAAGATGCGTTTCTAAAGCTTAATCACCTAGTTAAACCAAATAGATTAACAGATATGCCCTTCAAAGACATCCCAGAGTAGACAGCTGCTGGAGCCAAAAAAGCGATTACTTGTTTCAGAACGGACGAATTTCTTGGCCATAAAGAAAAATACCAACGAAACACCTGACGATTTGTACCTGCGAATCAATAACCAAGCTGACAGGTGTGAATTCGAAAATTTTAAAAAGGTAGAATACCCTGTAGTAGAAATGAAAAATCGGTGTACGTAAATGCATTCGATGACAGGGAAGTGCAGAAAAGCAGCTTGATGTTTTGAGAATCACACCGAAAGCTACGTTCGAAGATATCAGAGAGCGAGTTCGCCAATATGAGCAAACGAAAACGTTTCTAAAATCACAATCAATGAAGTCAAATCGATAGAAGCAAGATGAACCATCTCTAGATTCTCATAAAGATATCAATATGGCTCAACACAAAGGCAACAGTGCAAGATACAACTGTGGTAATTGCGGATATCAACACCCACCGCGCAGATGTCCAGCTTACGGCAAGAAATGCAACCTGTGTAATAGTACTGGTCATTTTGGAAAGGTATGCCGCAAATCAGCAGGTAAAGCAAGACATCGAATAAATGGTAAGAGAGATAATGTTAGCACTGCAAATTCTGTATTTGATGAAAACGAACAACAGCATAGCTCGCAAAAAGTAAACGTTAATGCCACCAATGATGATAATAATTATTTTATGTGTCACTACGAGCACACCGAAACCATACATAGTATGTAAGTCATTATAGAAAATCTCAATGTAAATGGTCAAATGGTGCCAATGCAGCATGAAACTGGGGCCTCGTGCAGTATCATTCATTTCAACAAATATATGGTCCACTATTGGCTCACGTGAGCTTCAACCATCAGATAAAAGTTCAGGTGCCAGTCGTACACTTCAATATGGATTACGGCCTTCTCGATGGTGATGTTTTAAACGTAGATAAACAATCTGTTCATTATGCCAGTAGTGATGCTGAGTATCTCCCTTCAATTAACGGTATTGTTGCCACGATGAAAGTTAAGCCAGATGCACTTCCAAAATTTAGCAATGCACGTCCTGTTCCTTTGCCGTTGCAAGAGTCTGCAACGTGAGAGCTTAATCATTTGCAAGCCATGGGAGTCATTGAGCCTTTGGAATCGGGTGGTGCAGAGGACTCTTCTCCTGTTTTCTGGGTTCGTAAAAGTTCGAATGATTCACGGATGTGCGCAGATTTTAGGGTTCACGTCAATAGCAAAATAATTAGTGACAGCTATTCCATTACGAACACTGAAAGCATTTTCTCCAGCATGAACGGATCCAAATATTTTGCAAAATTAGATTTAAAATCTGCCTTCTGGCAAATCGCGTTGGACGAAGCAGCACAAAATCTGTCAGTAATAAATACACAGAAGGGTCTTTTCGGTGTTAAACGCTTACAAATGAGAATGGAAAACAGCGCTTCTATCTTTAAAAGTGTCATAGAGCGAGTGTTACGTGGTTTAAAAGCTTTTTTCGCTCCAATCATTGACCACAGCGAGTTGAGTAGTGCTACCAACTCTGATACCATCGCTACACCAAGTAAGCAGCGTGTTATTCACGCTAATTGGACAAATTAGTCTCAAGCAGAAAAGCCTTTTTCCATTGTCAAGGATCACTTAAATATCGAAAATCAAATTTTGTACTATAAATCCACGCCGTTTATTCCACTACAATTGCGATCATTAATTTTATCCGAAGCTCACCACACCCACCAAGGTATTAATGGTACCACTTGTTTTCTATGTCAAAGTGCACGATGGCCAGGCATTAGCCGCAATATCAACTCCTTTACCTCAAAATGTGAAATATGTTGTAAGTTAAGACCAAGTGTTGATCGGTCATGTCACACTTGGCCAACATATTCTCCGTGGTCTCGTCTCCACATGGAATTTGGACATATTCCAGAAGTAGGCCTCATTCTTATCGTTGTTGACGCAGCTCGGGCTAGGTAGAGGCTTTCCGCTGTAAGGACAGGTCGACCGCTACTATTATCGTTAGCACAATTGCTTGCTCGCTTTCGAGCTCCAAGTTCTTTTGTTTCGGATAATGCCAAAGAGTTGATAAGCGAGGAGATAGTTCTTTGGCCAAAAAACTCAGGCTGTTTCAAGACGGAGTCCCCTGCCTATCACCCACGTTCTAACAGCCTTGTGGAGCGGGCAGTGCAAACGGTTAATCGTGCAATTAATGCATGGAATCCGAGTTTACGTATATATCTTTTGACATGTTTCTGTATTGCATGCTTTCTGTTCATCGCGCAACTTCATTTGCGGAGGGGAAGTCTCCTACTGAACTGCTGCTAGGACGACCTATACGTGTACCAGTAGTCTCTGACTTTGCACCAGGAGTTCATGTAATTTATAGAGCCACACCCTCCCACTCTCTTCAACCTTCAGAATACGTCACTGCAAAAGGTAATAATACCGCATGGTTAACCATAGCTGGCAGGACTGTTCTAGCATCACGGAATCAATCTTGTTCATCGCCAGCTAGTATCAACTGTTGATAAATCAAAATCCAGTTGAAGTTGATTCAGCCAAAGCCAATGCATCTAATCAAAATCTTACTGTTCGTAGATCTACTCGTAACGCTGACGCCCCTGATCGCTATGGCCTGTAACTTATGAAAATTCTCAGTAAGGGGGAGATTGTGGCATTATTATAGTTTAGATAATTTATGCAACACGTCATTTAATCAATCTTATGTAATGAAGTTTATATCACAGCAATTAACATTACGTCATTTTATTCTGGAAAATCCTCGTACAATAATTATTATCGTACGACAGTTTAATCTTTGTACGTAATGTGAATAATTAAGATCGGATCATGTCACCTTGAAATAAGAATGTTAGTCATCAATGTGTTGTTAGAATTGAAAACTGCACCGTCTGTTATACGACAGTTATTACTGATAAGCTTGAATTATCATTAGTTTATCGTTAGCAGAAAGAATCAATTTCTGTGTTACAGTTCTGTATACGTGACGGTACTTCTGTTTTGGACACTCAACATGGAGAGAGTTTATCTGCAACCAATAAATCCAAAAAATTAGTTTTGAACTTTATAAATTTAATAATCATACCTGTGTATTTTTATCGAAAAGTGCAATTATTGATGAAGCACTTTCATTATGTTTCTTCGTCGCTCAACAGTATCTATTCACCTGAATTTGGTTGGCGAAGAAATTCTGTTTCTAATTTCGGCTCATTTGGTACGGAATGGGATCAATATAGTCAGTGACCACTCGGTGAGAGGCTCGCTAAAGTCGATAACATATTAAAGTTTGTTTTCTCATTTATGCAAATCATTCTATAAATTTCCAGAAGCACTTGATGTTCTTAAAGCACAATGGCTCATGCTGAGATTCACTGACCAAAACTTTACATACTAATGAATGTGTCTAGGAATGACAGTTCATAAAGTGGTAAACAACCCATCCTTATTACATCTTTAAACACAGTGTACTATGTTGTCATCATGGCTCATTAACTGGAACATTACCCAGGTACTGTAGAATTTAATTTCAAATATGTATTATAATAGCTCCTTTTACTGTGCTTGGCCATTATTGAAGAATTAAATTTGAAATACATGATTAGCAACGCCATTGCTATGCATTTTTCAATTTCTTTCAATAACTCATTTGGCTTTATTTAGTTGAAAAGTGGCAAGTTTTATTATCTCAGGCGATTGAAGTGCGCGAAGTGACCTTCTTTTGTGGAAGCCGAAGGCTTGTATATATATATATATAGATGAAAAAGTCTATGACTATTATTTATTGGTACTCTATATGTAACAGTTCTACTGAATTTGGTTGATTGATGTGTGCTGCTAATAATAACCAAATATAAGGTTTTATTGTATTGCTAACTAATGTCCGTACTTCCAAAACGTGTGATTGGTAATGCGGGTGATTATGATGATGGAGCTATAGTGACCACAGCAGAGACTGACTAGCTTTTTTGCCATTTTCGTTGTAATGGCTTGAGGTGTTCATTTTTCCCTCCAAATATTTCGGGTAAAATATTGGCAAAGGTAGAAAATTTATAAATAATCAGACAAACGTTAATATCCAAGATGGGATACCTAGAAGCCAAACTATGTTACCATTTCTCATGTTTCTTTCTTCATCTTTCCACTTTTGTTATCGATCTCGTCTGACCTACTCATTGAATGGTTCCCACCATTTACGCACGTGATTTTTGACTGCATTGTATAAGCGACGTAGATGAGATTCAGATTCTGGTTCATCGACTGAGGTGTTGATGTTTCGACCATGAAGGAGATCATTAGGAGTTAGTGTTGCACCGATTTCAGGACTGTAAACTATAGGACGATTGTTCCCCATATTGGCCCACGTTCTATAGTCACTATAGTGACTTGATCAAATTGTAAAGACGATACAATTATGTCACCTGGAAGAAGAAGCTGACGCCTGAACTCATTTATCAACAAATTTATCGTAGATTCTACGATTCCTTGTACCTATGGTGCTTTCGGCGGATCAAAATTAAACTCTACCTCTGAGTACGTACTGGTGACAATATGTTTAATTTTCTCAACAAAACCGTCTACTTTTCAACACCAAATCTTCGAAGACGGATCCATCCAATCACGTTCATGTTTTTCGATCACGTGATGATCAGTGACCAAGTACGCGTGATCAAAAACCAAGGTTCACTTTTTGCCCCAATTCTTTTCAAAAGTTTGCAGAAAGTGTGGAACGAGAAATTGCGTCAAATAGAAGAACAATTTAGATTCTAATAGCAGCAGCCGAAGAGCAATTTTAACTCTATAGACTATAATTATTTAGCTTATCCGAGAATTTAATGAATTTGAAAAGGTTTGACTATTATCATTCTCAATCAGCATTAATGGACTGATTGCGGAGTTGCCAAATTATTATCGTACAGAACGAAAATCTTTTTGGATCCCTGTCAACCCCAATTAGTATTTTGAGTTTGAAAGCTTCTCCAGTATCTTACTGTATTTGGAAACATTTCTTCCATGC
>JANVCG010031240.1:0-10254 GCA_025505365.1 Haliclystus inabai | reverse complement strand
ATTTCGAGGCTCAAATCATGAAAAAATTAAGAACACTGAGGCTCAGGAAAAATTTACTGGTTCTTATAAAAAAAAAAGTGTATTGACACTCTTACTGCAGAAACTGCCTGCGGTAGACCAAAACATTACTTTGGAAATCTTTAAAATAATCCACGTTACAAATTCCTAATGCAGCTCTTTTTAGCCTGCAAGCAGGGTAGGCTACTGTTTGAAAAGAAAATTTGATTTGGAAAAAATGGGTCTATTGCCTTGACAACATATATGTCTGCTGGTGACACAAAATATTCAGATGGTAACTGATTTGGGCTATTGATGTGAATTCTGTGCTTAGTGAAATGCAAGACAAAGACTATTAAGCATACCGAATGTCCAGCAAAAACATAAGTGATATCAAGATTGGTAACAAAGAAATGGTCTTGAACTCAACAAGAATATAGCAATCATTTATTATTTGATTTTTGCTTCTAGAAAACATGCACTAAATTGTCACAAAATGAAACCCGCTCTTTTCACAGTTCTTTGTGAAGTCAAGGAAAAAACTGGTAAGTGCAAAAATGAGTATAGCTCGCAAATCAGTTTAGCTTAGACATGATGTAGCACAGTGTATATATATTCCTAAAATAGTCTCAGTTTTACCTTGAACTTGACGTGCAGGGAGTTTCAGGTTTCAAATGAACATTTAAGCTCAAATTCAAATTCCTTAATTTGCCCCTCTCCCCTGGACGAAGGGGTATTATGACGTTCAACAAGCCTTCAAACCCCATGTTTAGCATGCAGCATGGAAAACCAGATTTGGATAAAAAGGTAACATTCTATTGATTGCTTTCAAGTGGAACGGAAAGTGCTATCAGACTGTGTATTTTGATTTGTAATGCTTGATTTGAAAACATTTTGATTGTTTTATTCTAGTTCTTAGTATGCGTGGTTCACAAGAAGAAGAGGCAGTTGATCCACAATTGATGCGTCTGGATAATATGTTGCTTGCAGAAGGAGTTGCAGGTCCAGAAAAGGCAGGGTCGGGCACTGTTACCGCTGCAGCAGTACATGACTCGCAAATTGAAAATTCAGAGTATAAACAGAAATTGGCACAAATAAGACAGATCTATCACACAGAATTAGAAAAATATGAACAGGTAGACGTGTGCCATTACATGGTTTTTATAATAAGTCTCCTAATTTCAGCCGTATTATGTGATCATGTTTCTCAAATTTGAACAGGGTGTGGTAAATTTATTGAAATATATCCTTCAATCTAGGATTGCGGAAAGCTGGTGCAATACTTTGATCCATAGGTCAATCAACCAAGGATGCAGAT
The DNA here is from genome assembly GCA_025505365.1 of Haliclystus inabai. Classification (NCBI taxonomy): domain Eukaryota; kingdom Metazoa; phylum Cnidaria; class Staurozoa; order Stauromedusae; family Haliclystidae; genus Haliclystus; species Haliclystus inabai. The sequence goes on along the minus strand of JANVCG010031240.1, from coordinate 8,939 downwards.
TGGTCTCAAACTTTGTGTGTTCTCAATTTTCAATCAATGGTTGGTCCATAGGCTGAATCTCACTCGATATTGTGATGATGATGAACATTTTTATCACCATCATTTAGAGAAGAGGCTTTGAATCTCTTGAATTTCATATTCCCAGGACATTATTTGTCTCTTGAGAGCTTAATTTATTCTTCCGCAAAACTCTAGATAGTTTGGTGTTTCACTTTTTATCCGATTTGATAAACTAATCTGAAATACCATAACCACATTTGTTCAACTTGCATGATTAACCTTTCAGGCATGTAATGAATTTACAACTCATGTTATGAACTTATTGAGGGAACAATCAAGAACACGACCGATTTCTGCTAAAGAGATAGATCGTATGGTTAGCATTATTCACAGAAAATTTAGCTCAATTCAAATGCAATTAAAGCAAAGTACATGTGAAGCTGTCATGATTTTGAGATCGCGATTTCTGGATGCAAGGTGAGAGCTTATGTGATGAGAATTGAAATACATAAAAAATAATAATGATTCTTTCTTTTTGGAGAGTTTGTCTTTTCTTTATTTTCAAAATTAAAATTAAAACATAGGAACTATATAGAACTTTACCCTTTTTTGATGTAACACACACATACGTATTGCCATTTTGTTTTGTGCTATCTCTGATGGTTGGGTTATGTAGCCTATCTATATAAAAATGTAATGCTATACATTTTTTTCAAATTTGATTTTGAAGTGCTATCATCAAGTTGTAGTTGATGGTTGATCGCTTATGGCCCCCTAACTACAGCTATATGATATCTTCCCCTGTAGGCCTATTCATCTGCAATATATTTTTTTAATATAAAAATTTGATCATACATTCTCTCAATACTCAAAACAATTACTGAAAATCCTAGTATCATATGATTCATCTGATTTCCATCTTGTATGAGTCAAGTCCAAAAAGTTTATTTCTACTGAATTTTCTTTTCCTTCTAGACGAAAAAGACGTAATTTCAGTAAACAAGCTACAGAGGTCTTGAATGAATATTTTTACTCTCATCTGAGTAACCCTTATCCTAGTGAAGAGGCTAAAGAAGAATTAGCAAGAAAATGTGATATTACTGTGGCTCAGGTAAATGTTTGCAGTTTTGCTTGGTAAATGTGGATCTGGCTATCAATTTTCGTGCATTATTGTAAAAGTTTTGGACAGCTTTGAGTTTTATTGCTGTGTTATCAAAAATTTGCTGAAAGCTAATCTTTGTTTAGATTCCAAGGAATCATAGAAAAAGTGTGAGTTCACTGCAGGCTTGTCCAACAAAAGGCACTAATCTTTTTTCGCATTTGCCATTTTGATCTTTCAACGCTTGGTAATTGCTTTCAGTGTTGAATTGAGCTCAATACATTGTAGCTTATGACATAGATTCATTTCTTAGATTTGTCATTTTTTCACTAGGTTTCGAATTGGTTTGGTAACAAACGTATTCGATACAAAAAGAATATAGGTAAAGCTCAAGAAGAAGCCAGTATATATGCCGCAAAAGCACAACAAAGAGGCTCATCTTCTGCAACTGCTTCCTCGTCATCAGCTCCACAGCAAGGTAAAGTGTTCTCTATGACAACAGTAAAAACATAGCCCAATGGTCATTTTACATTAAGTCAAACCTGTTATAACGGTCACCTCTGCAAAGCGGCCACCTGTCTATAATGGTCACTTTTGAAATATTTAAAGTAGTATTTTCTATTGAATCAACTATGTATATAAAGTTCACCTGCATAAAGTGGTCAATTTATATGCCTCTATAGCTGGCCGTAATACACAGGTTTCACTGTATTTGGACATTTATTGTTTTTTGTTTGCAATTAAATCTACTCAAATATTTTTGAATAATATGGATATGCTCTCATTTCTTTTACTTGGAACTAGGAGCTCAAGGACCTGCAGATCCTCTTTCACAAAATGCACCGCAACAGAGTACTCCTGTTACATCGCCAAATGCAGATGCTTATCCTGCCAATGTGAATGGTGATTTTCAAGCTAACAATAATAGTGTTACTGCTCAACCACAGGTAATCAAGTAGCAGGTGTGAGATTTTTCTGTTTAGAGGTCTAGAGTGACTCTTTTGATATCATGGAGTATTCTGAAACATCAGGTCTTCTTGTTGACAGTCAAGGAAATCGACCTTAAATTCAAACACGAGAAGCAACCGTAGTACTCAAATTGGAAAGAAATATTTGAATCTTTGAATCTTAGATCCACTGTAAAATTGATTTTCTGCCAAACCTCTCTCATGGTCACTTAATCATCACATGCAATTAGATTTCGCAAATACTTAATGGTCTTTGAATGAAAATTAGCTGAATTTCTGTTTCTTTTTGATTCAACATCTGAGGTCACTGGAAAACCTGTTTTAAATGACCAGCTATGAAGTGGCAGAATGTTCACCACTAAAGAGAGGTGATCTTTTACACAGGTCTACTCCAATAGAATTTAACATCTGTAGTACTGTAACCTAAAATGACCATTGTAAAGAGATGGCTACTCTATAGGGTGAATGTTATACTCAGGCTTTATGTGGATCTAATTTAAACATAGTTCATCAAACTTTTGTTTTCCTAATCTCAGGTTAGTAATCTCAGTCCTATTTCTCGGCCTACAACTTTCAATGCTTCTACAAATCAACAGAATCCAATGCATGCAGTTTATAATGAGCAAGGCAACATAAACAATCAGGTAACTGAAACTTTTACAATCTTTTGCTATAAGACTCTTTTTAACTCATTATAAATAGTTTTGTAGGCATAAGCATAGCGGAACACTTCTAGTTAGGAAGATAAAACAGTTTGCCCCCCGCCCCCCAAAAAATAGAATAGTCTTTGATTTGCTTGAAAATAGCCCAAAAATGGCTTTGGAAATGTTTAGAGGGGCTACCACCCCCAGCCCGGGCCTCCTGTATTCCCGTTTCCATAGGAGATTCCAGTGAAAAATTTACCAACGCCTTCATTTTGTTTTGGTCAATATTGGATCTGAATTGCCAAAACAGAAGATCTGTCAACGTAAAGTCTTAAAACAATTGCCACAGAATCACTTTACATTTCTACAAGTCAGCTCTTCATTGTATTCCAATGCATTTTCTTTGAGTAGATTAAGTGTTCATGATATATCACTCTTAAGACTGGCTTCTACTGTTTGTGTGTTATATGAAAACTGTGATATAATCATATACTGCACCCACTTTCTTATATTCGCGAATTCCGAAATATAAAATAGTAAGGCGTATAAAATACTTTAAAAATGTGAAATATTTTAATTTTATAGCATAAGAAGGTGGAATTTTCAACGGTGGCTTTTTGAAAACACTATTTCTACTCATTGTAGCCTGCTTCCTGACTCAAGTATAACTTTCAGAAAATAGAATCTTTGAACAATTGTGTTCCATTCACCTCACTATTACCTTTTGGTAAAATCCTGTTTAATGGAGCCCAGTAGAATGGCAGATCCATGTTGAATTAATTCCATTTGTATCTTTCCTTTCTTAGCCAACATCATTCAACAGCCTTTTTGATTCCATCAATGCTTGGGCTGGAAAAGCAGATTCTGTAAGTCCAATGTTATTTTTTCATTGCTTGATTTTTAAATCTTTCCTCAAGATGTTGCTGTATTTCTCGCAGAGACTTTTTATAAATGAATATTAATTAATTAATATGTTGATTTTTAAGTATTTCTTTTGAGTTTTGTGTTGTTGTTTGCAGGAGAAAGGCAGTGAAAATAGTGGTTCTGAACACGCTAGCGATGCACTTGATGAATCTGATGTCGAAAGTGATTGAGAAGGTATGCTTCACTACTAATCATCGCCCCTGGAACTGGACAACCTAGACGGGACCTAGACTTTACCTCTTTTCTTCATACATTTTCAAACTGGGAAAAATCGATGTTGAAACTTTTGGAACTCATTTGTAAACCTTTGGAAAATGTACAGTCCTTTCTACTGCTTTCGCGGTTTTTGCTGTAAAGGAGATTTGAAATCAGTGGAACGATAAAGGGCTTCATGACAATAAGTGAATTGATAGAGATATTTTATTGGTATATTTCCAACACACTACAACAAGTTCTATACGACTTGTTTACTTGATGTTGATAGTTGAATGTTTTAAGACGAAATCATAGTTAAAGATGTACTACATCGAAATGAGAAGCATTTAAATAGATAAACTGTGTATAGGTGTATTGCAGGTTAAAAACGTGGGTGTCCATCACTTGATACATGCTGTATGCAATATTCACTATTTAATGTTTGGAAATGTTGGAAGACTCGCTGGCACTTATTACGGAGGTTCTTGCTTTCAAACTCCCCCTTATTATCACTCAACAATCTTTACGGGGTTAAATACAAAAAATGCATTGCATATGCTTGCGCTTACTCTTAAAATTACACATCATCTTAGAAAAGTTGATTGCTTGGTGCAGAGCAATGCATTTCGTGTAGCGTATAAGCAGTTTGAATAAATGCTGATCAACACTACAGATGAATGCTGCCGTTTATATCACGGAAGAAAATATTCCACGAAATTATTTTACCATATGTACGAACATGATACGTTACAACTTGTCAGAACTTCCGCTTTTGTCTGCAACATTCTCCATTGTAAATTGGAATATGAAAGTGACACTACTCTCTGCTGCTCTGTTGCTTTGTTTCTTCTAGGCGTGTATAGTTCTAATTTATAGAGCTTTGCCCGTAAAATTTTTCATTGTACAAAAAGTAACCTCGTAAGATCGTGAAGTTTTCAAAATTGCTACCATGCAGACTGATCCCGGAAACAGATGCGTACTACTTAAAATAGCCAAAGTATTCCTTTTCCCATATTCCTAAGCAATTTTACTTCGTGCCAAACAACCGCTGAACTGAACACATCTGCATACACCCAGTGTATTGGCAGTGAGTTTTTTTAATTCTAATTTGAAATAAATACACATTAGTTTTGTCCGTGGAATAAGGTATTACGTTCTTTAGTTCGGAATTCCAAATTGCTTGCAATAAATCTGAGCTACCTCACAACAATAGTTTTACATCTATGAAGCAAAAGAGACAGTGTAAGGTCGCATTTAATTATTTTCCCTATTTCAACACAGTTCATTCCAAATGATAGTTATCTTAGAATTACGTTCCCTCGTAGTTCAACATGTTACTACCCCTGTTTCCCCTGATTCGAGTGGTTTTCCGTTTCTTAGAAGCTCCATTACACACAAGTAGAAATTGTGTTTTCAGCTATATAATATGTTTTTGTAATCTTTATTGTAGATTTTGAGGCAAATGGATGATTTTAAAAAGAATCACGTCTTATTATTTCTTAATTGTATCATTTCTTAAATTTTGAATCAGAGTTTATTATTTCTCATTCTATATAAAACATATATATATTGTAGTATATTATACATAACATCTAATGTTATAGATAAATCGTTAAAGAGTTTTTTTTCAAGATTTGTGATGTCCTCACACTGCTCTACTGTAAATACTGTTGAAGCGAGTGTTTATTGACTGAAACAGATGGCTGTTAATCAAAGGTGACCTTTATACACAGGTATTCCAATGTGTTATTTCTAATGTGTGTCTTTGAAGTATGAAACAGGAGGCTTTCTATTGTAAAACTCGACAAATCTAAGTTCTCTTGTTTGGAGTAACTTTTTTCATTTCTTTTTGATACTGCAAGCCTGTGAAACCATTTATGAAAGAAATTACGCAATTTTGTAAACTGATAAACAGCAGACTTATAAATAGTAGTATTACTTTGAAGCAGTAATTTGAGATAAATGATCACATTTTGTATGTAAATTGAATCAGTATGCTTTCGATCAAGTATATGAGGTCCGAGCAATGCTGACAGATCTGCAAATTATCGATATAAAATCCGTGAAACGCGAGACTCTAAAGAGTTTTCGAAAGCGCCGGGTTGTTCCGCCTGTCAAGCGTCAAATGACAAATAGTAACGTCTGCCAAGAAAAAAGCATACTTCCTTGTTGGGTACCCGTTGGTAGATTGGGAAAATGTTGAGAAAAGATCTGACAGAGTTGAAATTCTCTATTGCAACCTAAATTCCATTAGAAATTGGGTTACAAAAAACTGCAAACCAATGAAGCTAATACCTGCTTGGTCTCCACAAATAATGCAGTATAACGGTAACGCCTATCCTATAACATCACTTCTCTATCCGAGCGGCTTCCACCTTTTTGCATTTTTGTGATCTTATGAAGTCTAGGAAATTGTGTAAAGATGTTTTCGCAAATAAATCAGTCTGAAACCTGAAGCTTTCAATTTATTAGCAATCAAAAGTCATAGGAAGATAAAAATATCCCCGGAAGTATATTTCAGAACCTAACATTTAGTAAATTATCTTCCGCTTTTGAGGAGAAGGGTTCCTGCTTTAAATTCAAAAAGTTGAAGACGGCATCCACTTTGCAACTGTGTAAAGCAGACAGCTGAAGCACCCGGAGAAAGTGATGGCGTTTGCAATTCTGGTCCTATCTCTATACTTAATTGGAACTGCAAATTTTGTTGATGCACAGGCAAGGTAATTGATAATTGATAAATATTGAAGTGTTTTTGAGTGAATTTACACTTCCAAACATCAAGAGAAACGCGATTGATTCTGGATTTATTAGAGTCTTACAGTAAGTACAAACTCTGCTAAGGTATGCAGGACCAGGGTTACAGGCCTGGGATGCAGGAACATATGCAGTATGGCCAGTAATTGCATTTACGAAATATTATCTATTTTTTTATAACATTAAAAAGGTCGTTTTTCCTGAATCATGTCTCCATTTAGTCTTCGCGTTTGTTTCAATTTTAGTTCATGGAAATTGCAGCCAACTATCAAATCATGCATTATTAGTGATCAATACAAAATTTCAAATAATTCAATTAAAACTACTCCCCAGTTCAATCTATTGCTAGTAATTTATCATAGCATTGTTACTATAAATATGCAAATGTTTGGACATGGTCCCCAACCTCCTTTACAAGCGGCCGAAATCTTGACGTTTTCAAATCCCCAGATTTTGCTTGTCGCATGTTTGTTGTGTAAAATATTGTTCTCGTTTAAGGTTAGTATCATTACTATGCAACTTGATAATATCTCCAGATATCAAGCTAGTTGGTTCATAATACATTTGTTTACTATTATTGCTTTCCTATGAAGTTTATTGACCTGTTTATTATTTGTTTAGCGTTTACTGCACGTGTACCTGGCACGTGCAGCGATTATTTGGATTTCTTACTTTTGGATTGTTCTGACAAGGCTTTGATCAGAAACCAGATCCCCCCAAAAGGGTGCCTTTTTCTATACACGGGCCTTATTTTGCAAAATTTTTTGTTCCGCTACTCTTCTCAACTGCAACGTCGGGTAGGCAGAGGAGACAATATCAAAATATTACTACATACTACTGTAAATACACTGGCGATTTCTTGTTCAAACAGGGTTTTGGTGTCATGCACCATGTTTATTAAAATGTAAGATAAGAGTGGAAAAGCGTGATAAGAGTTGAAAAGCGTGATAAGAGTGAGTTGCTGAGATTGCTTGGAAATATTCATGATAATAATGCAGGTTGGCCTTTTGGTGGGTTGAAAAGCACTAGCCTATTTTGAAATTTTATAAATCCACTACTTTTTGCGGGTATTCATTACAAATTTTGTAGGAGGCTCGAGATATTTAAATTGGATGGCGGTAAATATGGGGATGTGTCCCCCAAAGCAAATTGTTCACCCTAATTTTGGCATTTTTCACTCCAGCATTATGATTTTGGTGTAGCAAGGGGTGCTTTCAATTACCTTTTGAGCACAAGGACCAACTTCATTACAAATTTGCTATTGACGAAAAATCAATATTTGTTGGACAGCCTTCACAATCTCTCCCACATTTTCTCCGTAGTTTTCTTCATCTATTTTTAATTTACTTTTCAGGATATTTGTGACCGCACCTAGTATCTTCAGATTAAATATTGAAGAAACAGTATCAGTTCTTGTCAGTCAACCTGCGTCTGTGGAGTTATTTCTCAGAAATCTACCACAAAAATCGAATATTATATCGAAAACTGTTACAAATCTCAAAGCAAGTAAGAAAGCAATTAAACCTAATTGATATTGACATGAGTGAATCATTCACTGAATTCTGGGAGGTGAATAGGCCTACCTTTAATTGCTCTGAAATCGTAAAGCTACTGGTATGCATAAGATGGGAAAACTGAAACAAAAATCTTTGTGTTACAATGAGTTTTAGTAGCCTGATATTCAGTTTAATAAATGTCCAAGGATCAGCTTCTTTATGTTTTCACAAATAAAGTCGGCAACCCACTCTAACTACTGGTCAGATGTGGTCTACTCACGGCTTGTTTAGAAAGACAGTCTGTAGCTGTTGATCACTGTTACCAATGTCACATTTTCAAGATAATCAATTGCAAGACCAGATGGCGATGAATCTCATTCATAACCATAAATCAATAGATCAATGGATTCTTAGCTCTGACAATCAAGTATTTTGCTTGATTCTTCATTGATGTATCTAGAATGTATATATAGGCCTACAAAATCTAAAACTCGCTTGTCTCTCTCTAGTGATATGCATTGATGTTCAGTGCAAAGTTGTATCCATCAAAACACTTCTCAAGCTTTGTTAATCCGTTTATATTCCTCTCTCTCTCAACCTATTTATTTTTCTTTTGATTTTCAGATGAACCAGGAATAGTGAAGCTAAAGGTTTGTTGACAGAAAAACATTGTTTAATCAATTTTATGCCATTTTTTTTTGTCTTATTTAATGCACTATTTGTATTTTGTTGGTCTTGAATTAAAAGTCGACATCATTTGATATTTTCTCTGTTTTGAATACTTTAGATTACAGATAAAGACTTACCTAAAAGCTCTGACAATATCATTGAGTATGAATTGGTTGCTAAATCTAGTAAA
>JANVCG010031229.1:0-10258 GCA_025505365.1 Haliclystus inabai | reverse complement strand
TACCATGCAAACTCCAAATACGCCGTAATTTCAGTACATTTGGTGAGGCCGGCGTAAAAATAAGGCGCAGAGATAAAAACAAAAAATTCAAGTCAGAAATAAATAGCATTCACTCCAATGATTTTATTTTTATAAATTCAGAAAGAATGTGCCCGATTTATAAATAGTAAACGACGCAACTTACCTTACTATTTGGCCAATTTGTCGGTAGCGTTTTCTCTGTACATGTTTTAGAAACACATTTATCATGGATCATTTCTGTTATCAGCTTCTCTTCGCATTTACGTTCAATCTTTTTCCGTTCTCGTAAACGCGACATTGCTGCTGACATTTCTACTTCACGACGTAATTCAGGCGGTAACTGTTTCAAAACGTCTTGATCAATTTGCGAAGGTGAGAAAATAGCCTCATTTTCCGGTGCAGCAGCTTTTGTTGTGAGATGCGGATTGGGAGGCTGATCTTCTATCACTTTTGTTACTGATGTGGAGGGCCCTGTATCAAGTGCATTGTGATTTTTATTCGTGCTGACCACTATTGAACCGGTACTGTCTGCTTGGTCACCTTTGCGTGATTCTAATATTTCGTTTTTTATCTGTGAAGGTAGTTCATCCCATACTTCTTTGTCTATGTCATCATAACCAACATTTTGCTCAGGACGATTATCAGTTGTAGTGGCTGGTGCGATAGGAATTTCTTCATTTCTATTTTGCTGCTTGAAGAAGTAGTGAAAATAGCATTACATTGCATAGTGCTTTTGAAACGATGATATGATTAAGTAGAAATATCTTTGCATGAGTTACTTGGTTTTATTATTGTTCTAAGTCAAATTACACTTGGTAGCCATTTTGAGGCCATTCTAAAAAGGACCGTGTCTCAGAAAAATAGAAAATACATAATATTAGCAACATCCATCTACATATAGCTCCAAACATTTTGACAAAACCAGCCTTTGAAATACCAGGATCCAAAATATTGGGCTAGGGTTTTACTCTTACCATTTCAAAACTTTGAAACATGAAATTTGTGATTGATTTGACAAATTTCTATCGACCACAACATACAAAATAAACAGATAATTTAGTTTCTTTCGCACCTGATCTGATCCTGATAAGTTGAATATTTCATCTTTAGCAGCGTAGGATGCTTTGATAGACGCTTGCATTTCCTTTGGTAAAGCATAGAAGACACTAGGATCTATAGAAGTAGCAGATGGTAAGTCCAGTGAAATTGCCGTGACTCTGTTTTTGGGAGGGCTAAATGACAGACTTGGTAGGGGCGGGTCTTTATTTCCGACAGATCCATCAACTGCCATTGCTTGTTGATCTGATGAACGTTTGACAATGAAACCCGATATGCGTCTATCATTGGTAACTTTTCTCTTGCCTGAAACTTTACGATTACTAGGCGAGAGCCTCTTGTTTTTACGAGATGTTTCAGACATGCTCTGTATGTTAGAATTGTGGGTGGTTTTCTTTGGTGAAACAGTTTCATTCTGTAGAGCTTGATTGGCATCAATTGGCTTAGTGAATTTCAAAAGACTAATTCCTTGATCAGTGGAATCAGCCTCGTCTATAAGTTTAGTTACTTGAATTCCTATTCCACGATAAACATCAGGTGCTAGCCCCATCGATTCTGATAATTGCACACACGCTTTGCCAATCTTTTCAGCACTGTTTGTTGGTGGTTTGAGAGTGGTCGAACGTGCCATGTTATCACACGGACCATGACCCATGTATTTCTTCGATTTGTGTGAGTCTTTCTTCCTTACCATAATCTGAAGTAGTCAATAATAAGTTTTTCAATAAATGCTATTGAATATACATTTCATCGAGTTGTTATACAGAGAGGGTGGTAACATCCTGAAAAGGTAAGGGATATAGCTGATTCAATGTAGACTACACGGAAAAATTCATTCAATCTTTATGTGGCCATAACGTTTGGTTATCGTTTCAGTAATATCAGAGTTCGGAAACAGCCATGGTTGCTTTTACTACAGAGGTATAAAAAAGCTAAACTGCACCACACCGTTATCTTAAAATACAAATACGGTATGGCTTGAATACACTCGTTTTGCGCTAAGAAAAGGTCAACATAACCTTCAACTTGGGAAATACCAAAACCAAGGCTTCAAAGATAATGCAATGTACCTTTATAGTCACAGTTGATCCTTTGAGTCCCAAAGCTACAAGTCGACGACTAACTTCACTTGCCAAATTCAAAATAAACTGCTTTGGCTCTTGTTCCTACGATGTCAACAAAATCAAAGCTCTCAGCTACTGGAGAAGCGTAAGAAACAGATTCAAAGTTGAAAGCAATTCAGAATTTTTCAAGTCTTCAAATTTGTTCAAAGCCGCAAGAGGGTCAAAACAGAACAATGATAGACTACTTGCTTATACATTAAATATAAGTAAAATTAATCCTAGAATTACATTGCCACCAATAGAACTGTCTATATGTAGAAACCTAGAAACAACTGGCTCTATTCTGGTGTGCATAGTTCAATTTACGCTCCGATTTTACTGCGTTGCCACAATTTGGCGATAGAAGACAGTAAAATCAAAAAGCTTATTCGATAATCAAAACGTCATGAGAAGGAACACTTAATCTGTATTTAGTTAAGAATTACAAAATTATAAGCAGATTTAACATTTACCTCAGTAAATCGTATTCCGTAGTTGATATCCGCGGAGACACTTTTTCTCTGTCTGTCTGCTGTTAACGTGCGATCGTCTTCGCCACGACAGTACTTGTATAATGATGAGCCAGTTTTTGGACCAAATTCTTGTTGCAGTTTGGCAAGAGGAAAAGATTGCAGTTGCTTGCATGTTTCAATATGCATTGAGGCTAGCTTTTTGGCAAGAACCCAACCAACACCAGGTAAGTCTTTGACACGTTGAGACCCTGGTACAATAGAAAATTAATAATAATTAGAGCTGAGAGGAATAAGAATAAGATCTGATATTAGAATTTTCAGAAAATTGTAATTGATCTAGAAACAAGAAGTGATTCAGAACCAGCATATCAAAAACCATTTACAAATTAGAATGTACACATTTTTTTCAAAAACAAAAACGAAAAATAGCTCAAAGCTCAGTGTTTTCAACATTTTTATGACTTGATCAATGACTGTATGTGCTTAAATTTCTCTTCAACGAAGAATACGTGATATTCACGTTATGCAAAATCAAAATTTTCTTCATCTTCAAATTTCGTTTCTCCACATCCGTTTTCCAGTGTTATCAAGTCCAAATGATATATACAGTTGTATTGCTCTCACAAGATATGAATTTAAGCTTACACGAGAATCGAAGCTATAAGTTCGACCCAAACAGTCCAACTGATAATTAGCTATATAGTGATAACATAAATTCATCTGCTAATTACCTACCAATAAACTCTTTGACGCCATCATTGATCACTTCGTGTTGACCATTTGGCTTAGCAACACGTGTTGCCATTCGAGCCAATAATAGATTACATCCAATCCCAATCGAGGCTGTGCAACCTGTTTTTTGAGCTATTTCTTGTCTTAAATCTTGAGCTATTTCCATAGCTGATTTACCTGTGGAATATGAAAAGAAGCAAAATGATAAGGGGGAATTCAAAATAACACAACTTTGTGGACACGTCGTGGCAGACAAAATAGCTAAACAAAGTGGGCGTTCAGGTTGACTTTTCATAATTTTCAGACTATTTGCAAGTGAATAAGTCGTAAACTGAGCACAGTGAGACATGTGTATGAAGGTCCCACTAGAGCAGCAGCCACTGTCCATCGCAGCCACTTTGTATTGGTGCAATTTGCAACTTCCTAATGTCAATTTCAAATGAACTTAGCCTGTGTAAGGTAACATCTCTATATTGCCCAAGATTACTCAATCTCATGCATGGCCGTTATATATCAGGTTTAACATAGTATTTTCCGCATGGTTGAGATACAGCCCGCCTACTTCTGGACTTAGAAACTGTCTAGGTACAGTTTCCAAATAATTGAACAAGGCTTAGCCATCACAAGAATATGATTATCCAATAAGGATTGTGCTGATTTAAGGCTATAATTCATTGTAACAAAAATAATTAGGAAATTCATTCAAGCTAATAAAAATGATTTGAGAGTTAATTTGAATTTCAAATCAGCCCCTATCATTCCTGCCCCTACAACACCTTACATACCAGTACTTTCTGCCTCTGTGGTTGGTGTACATCTATAATCGGATCTATTGCAGATGGGGCAGAGTTTTATCCTCCATGCTTGTCTGCATTAATTCTTTTGAACGATAATATAATAAAGAAATGTCTTATTCCGTCAGTTCATGCTTTCTGGCTTTAAATTGATTGACATAAAACTGCGTACATGAAATGTATGAAAATCTGTTGGCTTTATGGAAATAGACCAAACAACTCAGGGAAAAGTATAAACCTCACCTTGTGTAAGTAAGCAGGATACTTCCAAATAAGCTTCATCACAACTCACAGCTTCAATGTTTTGCGTCAGTGAAGTCATAATACCGTAAAATGTCTCAGAGACACTGTGATAAATTTCAAACTCATAGGGAACACATATAAGATCTGGACACAATTGTTTAGCTTCACCTAAGAACATTCCATTACGTAATCCAAATGCACGTGCTTCATAGCTGACAGAAGCTACTTCTGCATATGATCCTTTTGATGATGTTGAGTTGCCTATGAGCAAAACGATTGAGTGATGGAAGAAGGAGTAGACAGCTACGTATAAAACGCAATAGAATTATATTCATGCTAATAAATTCACACTACCAAAAATAAACGACTTTTCCATAAGATTTCAAAGGTGCATGGTATTTAATTTTTGGTGCATTACCCATTTAATGTTATCACACCCCAGGTACAAGACGTTTGATGTGTGTCACACCTCAACTTTTGTGAATCATTAATAGGCATATGCGTCAGGGGACGATTAGGCAAGCCCTATAACCAATCCCATTTACCTCAATAGATGCACTAATCTGAGAAGATCAGTGCGAAAAGAAGAACGTCAAAAATAATTTTAAATCTGATTACATACCTTCCTTTTGTCCGCCATGACAAACAGCAATAGGGAGTCCTTTCAATTCTGGTCGTTTCTTCAATGTTGCACTGACAAAAAACGAATCAAGATCAATGTGGAAGTACACAGGGTGACTAGGTGTTCTCTCGTCTTTTGATAGCTTTTTATTAGCATGGATTTGATTTGTAAACTTTCTAAGTTCTGCTTTCCACATTGACAAATGGTGTAATCTTGAGTTTCTGTAGAAATCTGAAACAAAATTTTCATCCAGTGCTTTCGGGATAGCTCTTACGGGGGATTTTAAATTGCTATCATAAAGATGTTTGGATAAAGATGGAGCATTTCCTTCTGTCGAGGTGAATGTATGTGATGGACTTAAAGATGAATCATGTGTTTCTGTTTCCATACCCATTTGATCTATAAAGCCATCCTCATTCCAATCTAGATCCAAATCCATTTCATTATCAAGATCATCAAGCTCATCGTCAATCTCAATCATCTTCAAGGAGGTATCGGCATCGTTATCAGTATTTTTCATTTCTAAACCGGGTGAAGTGTTTCTATCATGGATTTTATCTGAACTCTCTTCAACAGCGGCGGATGTGCTAGGATATGCAATAGGCTTTACAGTGAATCCAATTGTCTTTTGATTCGATGTATCTTTGCCATAAAGCAAGTAATCATTGACACCAAGACGTTTTCCTGCTGCAACACTAAATAAGAGAGAAAAGGGACACATTTTGAATACTGATAATCTATAAAGCAAGTAAACTATCCAAACTCAATCATAACAAAAATCAATACAAAAGAAACAAAACTATGAGGTTTTAACAGTGATACTCTGTTATCTATCAAAATTACGGAGAATATCATGGGCCAGAGTTTTTTTGGTTTGAACTCATGCAGTGTGTCATTCCATTGGCTAGTTCATGATTGATCATAGTAGTTGAAGGACACTTGATTTAATCATAAACTTTAGCCTACAATAATTCAAATATTGATAACATATTCATTAATGTTCATCAAATCTAAATCTACTATTGTTTGCCAATTTTTTGTGGTTCTGTTAAAAGACTAGAGTTGAGACAGTACTTGTTTTGAACGTGAAAATGAATTTGAGTGTATTAAGATATTTTGATATGGAAACTACTTGCAAAACCACTTAGACATGGAGGAAAGTACAACTGGTCCAAGGAAGAAGGTATGTAAAAAAGTTCCTGTTATTAAGGAAATGCTTATAACTATCTGTAGGCTATCATATATCGTGATTACAGTACTGACTTACATTTCTGTAAGAGTCACTCTTGCAATATCCAACATAGTGTTTTCTATGGGACAAACCCTGCCTATCAAGGTTACTTGCTTATAGCAATCAACATATTTGCCTCACACATACGTGGTTGTCATATAGAGGTTTCACTAAGTACTATACCATTACCTTTCTATGATCCAGTTTGGATGAACAACCAGTTTCCCTCTACAATGAAAACAATGAACTCAGAGTGAAATATTCAGAATCATACAACAGATACATCATGAATACAGTTGTAGGCTAGAATTATTCGAAATAATCGAGCTACAGTTGGGAGAGAATTTGGCAGCAGAACATTTTACATTTTTCAACTACCCAAGCCATTTTGACACAAGAATTGAAAACAGCAGTCATGATTAGGTTAATCTAGCACCCTGCTAATAAACTATTCTTATGTTATTGAAGCGCATTCCAGCTAAAACACTATGAAACTTTATAATACCTATCTAAGGTAGGAACTATGATTACTGGCAGAATATTGTATACTGTACATATATTGTTGGAGCTGCAGGATCCTCTTATAAAGATTTGCAGCCTTTGGTGGTTATTCATTATTTGAATTATAACAGAAAAAGGTTGATTGCAGTTTAGATTGCAAAGTAATTGAATTTCTATTTAATTGCTTTAATTCAATTGTTTCGAGCAAAAAACATTGTTACCTAACAACTATGCTTATTCTTCTGAAAAAACATGGTTTGAGGCGGAATTAGATAACTCTACCTCCGACTTTCAGTAGGCCCAATACTTAAGATTTATCTGTTGCTGAATTTGATCATGAAAAACAAACAGATCTTAGTGTGTGTTAATTCTGAGGATTTGGAATAAGCATGTTCATCAACCATCGAACGGCAAATGTGGGTGTCTGTCTAGCAAAATTATTCTCATAATCATTCTTGACTGTAAATTTCGCAAAAATTGAAAATCTTATAAATACAAAGCTAGTAAAGATGAAACATTAGAGCAGACATTCATTTCGACTCCAAGTTTTGATGTTCAAAGTGAAAGTAATTTTTCATCATTTAGGCATTCTCAAGCAAGCTTTTGGAATAGAATATCCATATTTTGCTGCAGAACCAGATCATCACCCATGATATCAGCACAGGCTTGACATAAGTCTTCTATTCAAACTGCTCCCTAAGCTGGCAACTTTGTTCAAATTCCAATACACTTCTGAGTTCTGAGAGTAGGCTATTGTAATGGATTATTGTAATGGAAAAATTTCTTTTTCAAAGAATTTATACTGTTCGCTTGACTGTTAAATGGGAACAGTGATAATATGCAAGAAGCTGAGTGTTTGCGTTTCCATGGTAACAGTGAGATATACATAGGAAGTTGAAACAGCAGGCTCATTAAAGTTCAATTCCTAATTTCAATTAACAGCAAATTTTAACATGAGTACGAAAGGCTGGATAAACCTGTAAGCATAATAAGCACTTGCTTGAGGGCCTTGCAGTTTGAGGGCCTTTTTAATGAAGTTACAAAATTATTACACAGAATTTTATGATGATGAATATTGTATTTGAATATAATATACATAAAATTAGAGGGTAGGACAGTTAACCAGTTTTCAAAGTGATGATACAGTTAAGAAATCACCTGATTTTCTGCCACCCTCTCATTACCCACCTTTTCATTCATAGCCACACTCATTTTGAGACCAAATTTGGTCTTAGTGCTTTAGGGCCTCGAAAAAGTTAATCCGGCCCTGTATGATACATACGAGATTGCAGCTATCATTGTGACAGGTGATTATTCAAATTTATTTCATGCCCTGGTAACACAACAAAATTTTTCGTTTCCATCGACAAAGATTAAATGGAAACGTCTACCTTACCTGATATCTAAGATTTTGCTGTTTGGTAAATTGGTTGCAATAATATGAGTGCACGCTGATAATGAATAGTAATGTCGAAAGCCACCACCGTGTTCTGCCATGATGGCTTTAAGTTTATCAGATGACGGGTCTGTTAAAACGGGAAAATATTATGCTCATAGTGATAATGATTCATCACCAAAATTCAACAGGCTTTTTTGATTAAAAAAGGGGTAGAGACAAATTCAACCAAATATAAAGTGAAATATGTACATAACATCCAGCTTTTAGAGACAGATAAGTGAGTCATATTACGCAGGTGGCCTTTGCAGACAGGGTTGATTTAATAAAAAATATTTAGACATTATTTTAGAAATTGCAAGAGTGAGCATGATAGACAGGTGACCGCTTATAGCACTGATCGCTATAACATGTTTGACTCGACTTGAATCAAATGTTTAATAACACAAACTTTTCTCAACTATACAAATTTCCTTATCCAGCAAAGTGGCGATTGTCGCAAACAGTATTAGCCAGCTACAAAATAATACTCTTACTATGCATGCAAATATTTCAATAAGCTTACTTGTGTAACCATTCACAAAGATCACAACACCTTTGAAAATTTCAGATAGTGACCTAGTACAAACATAAATGGTAGGATATTGCCAACATAAGATTTTGAATTGGAAAATCCGGAGTGTTAAGATACTATCAGAATTTGTCAATAAAGAAACGTCTCTATCTTATTTTAAAAATAAATTACTTCTTTTAGAAAGTAATTTCAAAACTCAAACTTGGTAGGCTATCGTTTATGCTTTTGTTAATACTCAAGATGCAATGACACACTACAAAGCCTAGAATGACTTGCTTGCGGCTATTGATTTCTGATGCCTTTCTTTTGTGTCATTATACATCTGTTGTTTTTGCACAAGCATATGTAACACGGCTTTTTGTTTTATAATTGCTCAATACACATGTAATATGTAGGGTCGATAAGATATGAGCAAAGCAGAGTTCAACATACCTTGATCTTAATGCTTTGTCATCATCAAATTGCTTTTGTAACTTGCTGTTTTTGATCCGCATGTAGTCTCCCTGTGTGACATTAAACACACAAACCATTAATTAGCTGATTAATATTTGGTAATAGGATTTGGTATGAATAACCAATTGACCACTTTTCAGATAGACTTGAATTGAATTACAAAATTTGCAATGAAAAAGGAAATTGTGATGGACAATGTACTAAATAGAGCTATTCATAACGTATTGCATTTATTCTCCTGTCTCACGTCGACACCTTTACTTTTTATGAGTGACAGTTGTTTATTGCATCAAGTAATTCTATAAATCAGAAAACTAAACAAATCCAATTCTCATAGTTCAGAAATCTTCAAAAGATGGTAGTCGCATTGAGCAGGATGCAACCCAAACAGAAAATTGTTTACTCTTTCACAAGTGGGGGACGTTGAGGCAAACAGTCGATATACTTTTCGGTGTGGAAGGTGTTAATGTATGCAGTTTGTCAGCTACATGGTTTTCATCAACTTTTGCCATGCTATCTCATGAGAAAGTAGTGTGATTTTTTCACAAAGACAATCAGTGTGTAAACAAAAATTAGCTGAAGGAAACATTCAGTTCAAGGTAGCCCTATGGCAGCAATTGCATTGAATACTGTTGAGAAAAATAATGAAATTAACATGAGCAAACCGAGTATTTAGCGCCAAAAGAGTGAGAAACTGTCAATCTGCATGTCCCAATCCCTTTTCAAAGCAAAAGAGAGACTGAGTAAGAACTGACCGCGAGAGCAATTTCATTATTGGGGGGAATTTGCTTCACATAGCTAGGTGTTGTGATATTGAAGAAAGCTGTACAATAGAACCCAAGCTTCAGTTATGAATTCCAAGTGTTCTACCAAAGAACTACAAGCTGCAAGATTCTAATCAGGAATTTATAAACTTGCACATCAAAATCAAAGAGATTATTAATTCATCGCTCGCCTCTATGGTATCAAAATATCTTGCCTCTGGATCTTGAGCGCCATTACATACAGCCTATGCCATCCTCGGTCAATTCCCTTGCATATGAGTACTATTAATTAGTC
>JANVCG010031228.1:0-24693 GCA_025505365.1 Haliclystus inabai | reverse complement strand
ATTATTATTATTATTATTATTATTATTATTATTATTATTATTATTATTATTATTATTATTATTATTATTTTTATTATCATTATTACTATTATTATTATTATTATTAATTTTGATTTTCATCTGACAGGTACGGCAGGTGATTCAATGGCTATCCACAATAACATGATGTTTACAACAAAAAATTCTGATAATGATATCCACGACGATTATAATTGTGCAGAAAGATACCATGGTGCATGGTGGTATCGCAATTGCCATCATGTGAATCTTAATGGAAAGTACGGGAGCTCAGAATATGCAATGGGGATAAACTGGTTAGCATGGAGAGGACAGTATCACTCTCTTTCCAAAACTGAAATGAAAATCAAAAGAAATGGATGATTATGGTAAAAGAACAATAAAATACATTTAGTTGCGGATTGACTTTTAATGATATGCATAGCACTAAGCTAATGGAAAACTATCTCAGGGGTTTTAAATGCATAGAGTAATTGATTACCTTGTAGCTAGATATTTGCTGTTCAGTCTCATGGTGTCATTTCGATCTCATTACTTGTCTTCTATACATAAAATAAGCGTTAAAAAAGATATATGTATAATATAGTGAATCCATTGACGCGGTCTATTTGGAACAATAGATTTAGTACCAAATTTCAAATTGAAGATATAAATAACGTTTGCATAATCGTAGCCACAAGTAAATTTGCGTTCTGTACAGTTACAATGGGAAACGTGTATAAACGTAGATATAGTAATCATATTTGTTCAAAGCTGAAGGCAATTGTAAAAATTTCAATTAATTTAAAATTAGCACTCAACACAATAGCACTCATGATTCGCAGAGATTTTTGGGAATAAATTGCTAGCACCATGAAGCAGAGCAACTTGTATGTCTTCATATTTTTCATACGGAGTGTTGGACAACAAGACTACTCAATAGCTGAAGTTTTAGAAAAAAGAATTGTGTATGTTATTTTCTTGTAGCTCCATATAAAATCCCGATAACAGAAACGAAGCCAGATAAATATTCAGAAACCCTTTGTGATTCTTTCGAGAAAATAAATGAATGATTTGCTGGGGCTAAACTTTATTCAATATGGCAGTGAGCTCCATGGAGATAACTCTGGTACAAACCCCCTAATCAAGTCGTGTAGAGGTGCTGTCTTCGCCATTTATGCATGCTGTCCAACGAGACGCTTCCTGTTACCATAGTGATTCTCACACAAAGCAATGTGCTTGCATTGGCAGCTTTGATGTGTTTATCGTGAATTTCTGGATCGGAAATTGTACCTAATATCGCTCAGTGTTAAACCCTCACAACGATAGATGGAATGGCATAAAATTAAATATTCACAGTGATGCATTGCTTTCTGGTTTTTACAAGTCGTTGTAGACTAGCAATGGCAGAACGAAGAACATTATCACGCCTTGGCTATCCATGAAAAACATTCAACAGAGCGAACGAAAAAAGTGCTTACGTGTGAAACGAAATGTGTTCATCTGCCAATGGAAGACTCACTCGGAAGAGTAGCCGTAAGAGATTCTTGGGGCTGATTTGACGTATTCTATTTATTTGCTCTGCCGTGTAAAATACCGTAGGCGAAGCCTACTACAGACTACAGTGCAAAGTTGGAGGCAAGCACGCATGAGGACCTTTGAGAATTATGATTTCTTTTCATCATTCATCTACAATACTTGAGTGAATTTGATTGTTTTGATCCTTGCTTAAGTTGACTGTCTTAACTTTGATGTTGTTCACACAGTAGAACAACAAAGCTAATTATATAAGCTAATAAATGCCAATTTTTTCTGGTTACCTCACAGCCGCCATTTTAAGCGGGGCTTCAACAGGGCTGTACAGATGGTTTTACCAACAACAATCAAGAGCACCTGTTCTGTAAAACATTTAATTAGGTGTATAGCTCAGGATAACATTATTGTTGCATTTGAAATCGTGAACAAGGCCGTAAATTCTTGGAGGTTGTAGGAGTGTGACATTTTCATCTTGAATTCGGGCATTTTTGAAAAAACTTGCTTTTGTTTGGAAAAATTGGCAAATTTATCCATTTTTAATATAATTGAGCTTATTCCATTACTAATTTTTGGGCAACGTCTACAAAAGTTCACTTTTTGTCGCGCAGATCCAGCAACCCCCCCAACATAAACCGAAAAGTTATGACCGTGATTGCGAACTGTCTTCATATAGATTAGAAGTCATGTTTTATTTCTGCTGTTGTGCTTTCCAGCAAAATTTAAATTTGTTTCTCCAATTAATCTAATTAATCTAATAAAAAATATGAATTAACTACGTTTCAACAGAAAACATAATATTTTAATAGTTTTCACCTCACAAATAGTATGCACAACTTGAAAGAAAGCTTCTGAAGACCTAACATAAGGGTTCATGCACAGTTTGATCCTGTGTCTGTAACTTGCGTTCGAGCATGCGCGCGTGCTGCGTGCAGCCTCACATGTTTTGCCATAATTTATCATGATTTAGTCATCGTTTCCGCCGTTGTTCGTAGCGTTAAGACAATTCGTAAGAAAGCATCTGACAGAAATGGAATTGTTTGAGGGCAGCTTGATGTGGCGAATATCACCACGTGAAACGTCTATAATATGGAGCCAGTATACTATATTTCTTATTTTTGTCATTTACTAATGTAACAATCCTGGGGTATCAAATCTAATATATATTTATTGAAAAAGTTAGTCACTTCTGCTGGATCCGACGCCAAAAACCCAGGTTGCATTTTAGTTCCAGCTTTTGTTTCAAAATGGACGATAACAAAACATCTACGTTGTATTTAATAATCCACTTTTATAAAAATCTCAAGTCAACAAACAATGAACAATACTGTCTCCTATTTCAAAAATTTAAGAATTTTGGATGGAGTTCACTGCAATAAAGATGACACTTCAGACTTTGTTTTTCTTACTTTGTTTTGGGTCCTGTCTTTCAAGACCATTCAACCTCAATCCTCGCCTAATGTCTGTGGCCAGTCTGTAGATATGGCTCAACCTTACCGCGTGCACTTCAACTATTTTTCCTACACGCTCATTCGACCAATCAAATTGATGGGAATCGTTTGATTGCTTGACAGCAAAAGATACCGATTACCTTCCTTCAGTTTTCCTGCATGGTCAACAACCAATCGAATTTCAAGGAACTATTCTGTCATTTTAGAATTGATGATGATATGAGCATTGCAAGTTGAAAGTATTTATTGCAATGCTTTATATTTGTATGTATGTTCTTAACACTCTATGAAATTTGTTATGATGATTTGCCTTCAGCATTTTCACCCTTGTCATCCAAACCAAATAAACAGAGCCTTTTACACAGAGATATGATGGTTCATTATGAAAAAATTAACAAAGCTAAAGGTATGTGTAATGTGTATTCTTAATAGTCCTACATAGACATAGTCCTCCAATAGAGGGCTGATGTTGAAATCAATGTTCTCATTTGATGTGACACAAAGACAGATGTAATAATCTAAATTGTAGAGTGACAATAATTGAGCAGAGGCTTATGGCTTTGTCAGCCTTTTAGCATATGAGATACAATCTTTAGACCGCGCTCTAAAGAAGGCGTCAAGTAGCAGTTAAAATCATAGCATTGCTCGTTCTAACAAAGATGTGTGCGCCTGGAGCTGTGTCCTGGAACAAATCAACGTCCTGGAGTGGACAATAATATTGAGCTTTATTTGGGGAAAACTATTCGAAAAACACAGGGAGGGCACTGCCCGTTATACCCTCTGTGGAAAAACTTTTCACTGCATGATATAAGCAAATTGCCATTACTCGCAAACGTTCAATCCAAGTTTTATGTGAACATGAAGCTATTAGCAGAAGTAGGAATTAGCAATCTTTTTCAAATAATAAATACCTGTATGTATGACCCCCTTTATTTCATGACCATTTTTATAGTCATATTTTCAAATGTGGATTCAAACCAAACATAACATGCACAGAAGCTGTAAATGCTGTAACTTTATTTACTTAAAAGTAATAATTATCATCTAGCTGATCAAAAAGCTACCAGATTGACATTTAGGGATATTTAAAACAACACTTTTTGTTCTGAGAGATGTTTTTGAAATATGAGCAAAACTTTTGTGGGGAGTCAACTTTTTTCTTTCAGAAAATTTTGCTCATCTGCAATTATTAATTGTGACATGGCGTTTGAATTTTTAATTAAACTCAACTTGCAGATGCAGAGGATAGTGAAACCTGTGCACATTCACTAACTATGAGGTTTACTGGGAATTTAAACCACAATAAAGTGGCAACCTTTATATATAGATCAAATGCAATAGAAATTCACATTTTCAGCAATACAAAGTGACCATTCTAGAGCATGCTCTTTAAGTTTCACCTTTATACTGAAATTTCACAACACATTTCAAAGTGTATGCTTGCATAAAACAACTACAGCATAAGCAGCGTAATCAATTTCACAATCCTCATAATAGAAAAAAGATTTTCTGAAGGACACCCTTTTTCTTGAAAATGAACTAATTTACCCAAAAAATCTTTACAAAACATTCCGACTAGTGAAAATGTGCCCAAAATATAGTGATCGTCATAAAATAATAGACCGCCAATGTTGGCTTACAATAATAATGAAAGGCTTGAACTTTATCTTGTCCGTGCTAACATTCAATTGTTACAACGTTGTCCTAAATAAATTTTTTTTTTTCGCTTTGGTATTTTGATAAATATCTAGACTCAAAATACAGTTTTTGATATACATCTACTAATAGTTGTTTTTATCTAACTTTATTAATATAGCTGTCATTGATAATAAGCCTCCTGCCTCAATGAAAAATCACATCATTGGTAACATTGAATACTTTTTATTTATAATTTATTGTTATTCATTTATCATTTATTCATTGTGTGCGCTTCAGGAGTCACAACCTCTCTAGCCCATTAAGATTCTAGAGTTAATAAAAATCTTCTGGGTTGTCATGTGGAGTTGTCCAATTTGCGATATAGATCCAGGATATACTGAACGTTTGGTTATGAATTTGACCTTCAAATAATTTGGCTCCCTAGTTGTGACATTATGTGACACCTTCATTACGTTTTACTGGATTTGAACTCTGAAGGGCTGTCCAAGAGAGTGTGCTCTGTTGATAGGCTGATCTATAATGCAGCCTTGTTGAAACAATTCATCATCATCATCATCATCATCATCATCATCATTTATTCAGAATTCCTGATAAGTTATTATAAACTGTTTTTCAATGACAAACATAAAATTTACACATAATAACAAAAATTAACTAGTTTGACATAACGAGGAGTTGCTTTACATATTATTACATAAATACTTCTCAAGGAGACCTTTGAAAATATCCCTATTGGCAACTTCATTCAATTGAAAATGCCATGTGTTGAATACAAGCAGGAACAAGTTTATAGGTCTGGCTTTTTTGTTTGCAGATTTCATTTGTTTTCATAATTCGCATGTTATGATCAGGATTCCATTCAAAAATATTAGTGAAAAATAATCAATATCACAAATCAAAATAGTTGTTTGATATTGCCGCAATGCTTTTTGCCAAATAAAGAGCACATCTTTTGTTGATAATGACCTCTGTGTAGAACCATAGACATATCTACAAACCTCTGCTGATATTGTTCTGCACTTGAGTACATACATTGCGGTTATGCAATTGACGCTGTGTATGAGGCTCACCGCCCTATGTGAAAGTCACCTGTTTATGATGGTCCTTTCATGTTTTGCAAAATGCTATCTTCTAGCTCAAAATCTTAAAAGATATTATGAAATGTCTCCTCTGCATTGGTGTTTCTATAAACATAAACCTTGCCTTCCAAGTGTCAATCATACTGATTGAATCATGAGTCACAAAGATCATTCACATTTCTTTGAAAGTGATAAAAATATGATCTTTCAATTCTGAGTATTAGCAATCTTTCCCGTTTAATTTCTATTACTTTGACATTAAATTCTTATTGAGAGAAGTATATAGGCTGTATTTATGATTTAATATAATGCAATTTCATTTTGTTTTTTAGCAAAAGATCGAAAACGCAAGCAAGCCAAAGCGAAACAATCTCAACAGCCATTAAGGACATCGTCAAGAGGCAGTAACATGGTAATCGAGAATTTATAAGTGATCAAACAATCTTATAAATTAATGCTGCTAGTATCTGTTAATTAAAAGGCTATTGTGATGTAATATTCTACACATTTTTTTCATTAATGATCTAGTGGTTGTGTACCATGGTTGGGACATCATGGAATAATACTCTCAATTATACTTTCTGGAAAATGCAGTTCCCTCTCTGTTTTCATTTAAATTTAAATTTGTCATATTTTTGATGACCCTTTGGAGATAAACTAAGATTTTAATCGAGGAGAATTATTTTTTATGACTATGTGCCATTTCATGGAGGAAAAGGCTATGTAATTGGCTTTAGATAAAAGCAAGTGATGTCACAGCTTCCTGTTATCAAGCCACCTGTCTATAGTGGTGAATTACTGCTATTGTTAAAATGACTTGTATTACTCTCATATTTATGAACATTTTAAGCTTGCTTTTGATATGATTATAAGCTAATCGATTGACAAATGAAGATGGCTCAATGTGTGTTGCAAATGCAACGCAACGTATCCTTAGCAACATCAGCTTTTTAAATATGCCTGCAAGTCTGGAAGTGATTATTTTGTATGAAAAGGTTTAAAAATAAATATTCTGCCTTGAAACCATCTAAAGTAATAGAAGATTATACAATTTTGTAAAGGCAAAACTACTGTTACAAAACCTGTCTTTTTATTCCCTCAGGATGCTCTCAATGAGACCTGGGCTGCTGTCCAATCTGGCCGATGGAGTCAACTAGCCCATTCTCTTCCTAGTCAATCAGGATTTGACACATCAGGGTATAGCCTTAATGATGCTATGCTACATCTGGGAATTAATGACAAATCAAACAATAATTATTTATCTGAAACGTATGACGAATTTACACCAAATAGTACCATGCTTGAAAATAGTTTTATGGAAACCACTTTGGAGGACAGTTCACGAGTGGATGTATCAGGGTTTTCAAGCCGGTCTAAATCCGGAGAAGATGATCAAATAAGGAAAGAAAGATATATCTACAGTTACAAAGAAGAGCCAAGAATTGATGAAAATCGTAAAAAGTCTTTCGGTTATGATTCGATTCATGATCCCAAATTCAAGAAAATCAAAGCACAAGAAGAAAAAAGGTAATTAATTTAGTAAAATACTGTAATACATTCATAAAAGGGACGCTTGAAGAACATGATCACTGATGAAATTGAAAATTATTTTCTAATAGTTATGTATAAAAACCTTGGTGTTTTCTGTAATATGCAACTTTGATTAAGACAGGAAATTAGAAACCTTCTGACTGCTGATTCCAAATTTCTGAAACGAAAGATCTTACCACCTCTGAAATATTAACATTCCTTCTATATCCCTATGTACTTATGTACTTTCAACATTTATTACTTGATATATGCTACAACAAGAGAGTGTAATTCATAATCGTAGGGAACATTTTCATTCAGGGCAGCTGAAACAGGTTTGGCTGAAAAATTTCGTAAAACGATAAAATTTTTTTTGTTTTGCCCGAAATTTGCTAGAAACGTTTAGAGTAGCTACCACCCACCCCCACCCCCAAGCCTATGGCTTAATCCTATTCTCACTGTAAATCTGGTATACCTATATCCCCCTAAACCTGTATGGGGGATCCAGGTGGTCGTTATATAGAGGTATTTTACCACTCAAATAGAATTGCTCCAAAATGAAGTCAGCTTTTAAGACATAACAATGGCGTGATTTTGATGAGCTACCAACTGAGCTACTGCACTGTGATATATTTTATTATGATTATGTTCTTGCGTATTTGTATTTTAGGAAAGAAGAAGAAAAGTATTTAAAGTTTGTTGAAGACATGACCAATGATATCATTGCTAGAAATATCTCAAGTGACAGGTAATCCGAATGATAAACATTGATCTCATCTAGTGCAACAATCCAGCATTATTTCATTTCAGTACAAAATTAAGTTAAAAATGTAAACAAGACAAGAGCCGTTATTTGACTATTTTGCTATTTGATTTATAGTCAAACTTTCTCAAGATCCCGTTTATAGTCCCACCTTGTTTAATTTTACATCCCACATAAATCTGGTTTCTGTTTTCATTCTTGGTACAAAATGTCAACACTCTGCTAAATCCTCCCACTTTTTCGCTAATCCAGAAACGGGTGACTTTTTATCTTTTATAATTTGCTATTGAGCTTTCGCTTATAGTGAGAATATCGCTTATAACGAAGTGATGGTAAGCAAAATGTTTTATTTCTTGTAGAGTATTGAATAAGGTATTTGAGTATCACGTGGAGAAAAATAGACGCAATTTAGATGAGGTGGGAACATCTTTATATCATTGCATAGAATCGCAGTTTAACTACATGTTAGATACATAAGACACTTTCAGCATTAATTCTAGCAAAAAGATCCTGTTAAATTGAAACTAGATTTGTGAATTAGATTTGGTACGCAGGTAGGGATTTTGCCAGATCTCCAAATCATTTCTGGTTTCTATAATGTTTCACATTTCGTTGAACCCTATTCATAGATGTAATTCTGATGGACCTAATCTGTGTCAATTTTCAAATCTTAACTAGCGTTCCATGTCTGTAGCTCAATAGCGTAAGTATTCCTCCCCATGAGGGGGTTTAGGTCATTTTAAATTATATTTCTCTTTGGTATTGCTAGTCTGATAAAGCTTAACGAGGTGGAATCGTATCTACTTATTTCCAAATAAAAGAATGATTTACGAGAGACATGGTGTTGTATCATTCACAGGATCGAATGCGGATTTTAATTGATGAACTGAAAACAGATCTGTCGGTAAAAGATCATTTCGAAAGTGACGAGGATTGATTGAACTATGCTGATAAACAACTACACAAACACATGCACAAGAAAATATTTAATATTATTTGGGAGATTTATTCAAGAACACTCAGTTGTATTTGTAATCGAAGTTGATAAAGGTTTGGTAGCTGCTCGAAGATAATTTATTCGTATTAATTTATTTGTACAATAATTTCCAATTTGAAACTACTTATTCGGGTGTTAATAATTAGGGAGATGCGATTGCCAAGAGTAAATCAGTATAGCTCACCAGCTCATCAGATCCTCACTATTAAAAAAAAACAGTTGTAGTATCCACTGCATAAACTAACAAGTAAACTGTGTACAATTTGTAATTATAATAGATTGATAATTTATATCAGCAGGGTTTTGTATGGACGCTGTGATAATAAAACTATACCTACATTGCACATAGAAATAATACAGTATTTGAATTTGCTGTGATCGTATTAGACAGTTCAAACAACGTGGATCCTCTATAATGCGAACTCACAATAGACGATTTACCGCAACTCAAGCATTTGTTTTTTATGCTCGATATATACATAGCTACGTTTTGCATCGATTGCACTTGGGGACTAATCAAAAACGTGATTAACAAAAAGAAATAGCTTTGGCGGCAGAAAGGTAAGATATTTTTTACAAAGAAAGGCGCACAAAATAAACGCAATATGAAATTTACAACGTTTACAGAGGCCAATTTCTCGATGAAATTCATGTTACAAGCCAATCATAACTAAATATACATAACTACGTGGCGCATCAATTGCGCTTAGGGACCAATCAAAATCGTGATGAAGAAAATGAAATTGATTTGGTTGCTCGTTTACCATAGAAGATGCAAGAAGAAACTCAGCGTGTACGTTTTGTTCATGATTTATAAATAGGAGAAGCATCCTCTGTTTGGGAAAATTATTTTTGATTCTCGAAGGGGAATAGCCTGATCCTAGAATCGCAGAACATGATTATGAAAGAAGTTGAATATCTAGAACATATTCGACTTTATCTCCATACCCCATTGTAATCAATCCTAGTTTATCGTACCCATAGAAGAAACAATGAATGGGTAAGCAGCAAACTCCTCTTCCCTCTACGAAGATCCGCGCTTACATTTGACTCGTTACCCTCTCAATTTATAATCAGGCCGAATAGGTGCGCGGAATAAACTTCGGTTGAGTACACAGACAGCATACAAAATGCGATAATAATATTTTGCTATTTTGGTATTTTCAGAAGTAAAATTATTTTAAAATACAGTATGCGTGATGAAGAATTTAAATTTAAAATACATATTGTTTTGCTTAAGAATTCCGAAAAACACGAGAACAAAGTTTGAATTTACAAGTGATAAAAGTAGAAAAAAATAATTACATAACTACGTTTTAAAATCTCATACAGAACGCGTTAGATCGTCAAAGTTGAACCTAGATTCGTCTAGCTATAGAATAGAATATTAAAAGTGAAGATTCAATCTAAACGAATTCGCAAAACATATATCTCTATACATAAGGTTAATAAAATCTCAATAGATCATTGTAATTTATATCGAGACTACAATCAACCAGTTTTTAAAAATTTTACGTTAACTGATTTTGTGGTTTATCTTCGTTGTAAAGCATGATTCTGACTACGTCAAATTTTAAAACAAAAAACGGATTAATTCGAAATCCAATATTTTGAAGTATGGTGGATAAAATGAGTTATTTACAGAAGATGATATCATTAATACGATCATCATGAATTATTTTAAGATCAACTCTTTCTTTCTCGTTTTCAGATCACACAAAAAGCTTTGAAAGCGAGGTTTATTTCTCCTTTTTTCGTAATAAGATATTCTATTTTTCAACCAACCATAGGTCAAACCGTATAAAAATAATTAAAAACCACCGGATCAACGTTTCCGTCAAATCAGACAACCATCTACAAATAATGAATCTCCAACTTCTTACATTGCAGGTAATTTAACATTCGGATTAGCATTTCGCTCGCGGTTTCCGTTACTACTACCATTTTGTACGACTCCAAAGTTTGCACTCCGTGTTTTGGGACCGCGTTTGCGACCTTTGAAGTTACTGATTTCATCACCGAAGACATCACCGGTTCTTAATGCTGATATCAAATCATCAAATTCGCCGGGGCTTCTTTCCGATATTGATCGATGTTTGTCTTCGATTTTCCCGCTCATCAATCGTTTTGCGGCTGATTTTTGACGGTCACGCTCTTTTTGCTGTGAAGAGATAGAACGGCGATGAGATAAATTTAAAATAGTTTGAGCTATTAAATCAAAGACATGTTACATATTTACAGGAACTCATGGCACTACCTATTCGCTGTTAACTGCAGCGTTAGACAGGACACGAGCTGATTTAAGACACAAACACATGCAGATTAATCTCTACAACATCTGAATCATGGGTTCGTTTAATCCTGCGTGGTGTTGATACAGAGTGGTGGACCTTGACGAGGATTGTTCGCTTTGTTCTACGACGATGCAACATTGAATTGATGTCTCTGTGTGTTTGCGCAAGAAAAAGGAAGGGAGAATGTTGGTTCCATTTTTGAAATGAAACCACTGGGTCTACACTTTCCTGTTAGATTCCTTGCCAGTATACGAAGACTCCACGACTAGGAATTTCATAAATTGTTTCATTTTCACGGGAGAGAACAGTTTTTAAAGGTGCACTTAACCCTATAAGCATAGGACTATCTTACCTTGGCTAGTTCTCTAGCCCGTCGTTCATCGTCCAGTTGCTTCTGCCTCATAGCAATGTTCTCGCCTTTGGCTTCCTGGATGTGGATAAGAAAAACACAATCAATCGATGCAGATGACATAATATGGGTGTGTTCCAAGCAAGAGAGGGCATGGATGCAGTATATTTGCATTGTGACAACTGATATCCATGGAGCTGTATTCAAGACATTGGTGTTGGGAAACTAGCGAAACACAGAGCAACACCAAACGATTTAGTCTTATAGATAGGCGCACAGGCAAATATGGAAGATACAATGTTATCTCCGCAATCTGAAAATATTACGCTTACTACGTCTCTCTGGTGCAAGTTTCAAATCTTTTGACAGTAAAATTCGATCAAACAATGGAAATATGTTCACAATTCAGTAAAGGTTCTTGGTATAGACTTAACAACATTATGACTTGATACAAATGCTACGTTTTGCTTTGATATTTGATGTTATAGGCAATTCATTACTTACAGCAAATGAAACCAAGAAGGTATTGAAGATGCCAAAAAACTCTTCTGATGCCATGGATTTTTGATCTTCACCAAATAAAATCACTGTTTTTTCAAACTGAAAAGTAAAATCACACCAATCATTAACATGGTTACATACGTTACCACTGTGATAAGTAAGAACCTTAGGTTCAACGTGGGAACACAAAAATCGGGGGTTTGAACGGATATGATTACGGTATTCACCGTATTACAATTGGAAAAGCACTTTCGACTGAACAGAAGAAGGGGGGGGGGGATGAAAGTTGTAGGATAGTAGGGACTCAATCAAATTGCAAAACCTTTTCAGAGTAGATTCAGGCGTTATTGATGGGAACAGATACACTTTTGCACTTCATTGCAATTTAAAAAGCAGTCATACAATATTGACTCAAGTAAAAATCATGTCATTGCTTTGAGAGGCCCAATTTTTTCTGGCGTGCAGATTTTGTAAACTCTCAACAAGTCATAATCTTGGAGACATTATTCAAACCATTACTCGCTTACTATTCCAGGGAAATCGATAACCATTGGAAACAGAATAAACTTTTTAGATAGATAAAATTACAAGCATCTTGGAAATCTTATTGTTTTGAGAACGCTAACATGATGAATGAAGAAAAAGGGCGACATTTGCTGTAGAAGTCACTCAGAGGGGACTCTTGTGCATCAGCTATGAAGGGGTTCTCGTAATAGAGTATTCATCTGGGGACTAACTAGAAATGACAGTTTTACAACACAGTGGGTTTTAGGGCATAACATTTTTGTGAACCGTTAGGGTTAGTGTGCTAAGTGTTAAATGGAATTCCCCATTTTAGATGACTTCGAAGCATCTTTCCAGAAAGCAGCACCGCTATTATGCATGACTTTTCAAAACTTTGTCTACGTCGACTGAGCTACCCACTTCTTTGACAATACATAATATTAAATCATGACTTACCTTTTCTTTCATTTCGATGAAACTACTCTGCAATTCACTGACAGAGAAATGTGCTACTTTGAGAAAACTACCCATGACATTAATAAATTGATCATTAGGATAGGAAGATTTATTTTTTTGCTGAAATTCTAGTTCCTAAAAAAATTAAACACAAACCAATTAACAACTACAGACTTTGAATACAGACACGTGGATTGTAGGGAAGCACGAGGGACGCTCGAGAGGATTTGAGGTACGCTCTACCCATGCAAAGTGTCTATCAACTTTTCTACATGAGCTCAATACAGAAAAACACGGGGGAAAACATCTAGCAACTGTGTGAAAATATTTTACTGACAACAGCACAAATACATTGATACTTTATTCAAATGCCTAGAATTTCAAACATGCTTTAATCATTGAATTTCAACACATTGCTATCAACAAATCGAATAGACATGATTCCTATGAGTCCTTTATTCTTTAAAAGCTATACCTTATCGCACTCTCTCAATCCAGCTGAGAGGGCATCGACTTCTTTAGAAATATCGTTAACGCTGGAAATGTAAGAATAATATTTCAATGATGGGGTGGTACATTAGTACAAGTGACGCACGCTAGAAGAGAGGTCTTCTGTAAACGATAGCTGACCTTAAATTAATAGAAGCCAACACTCAAAATTCAGAAATATGGTATTTCAATTTTTCGTAAATGCGCTTAGCAGAATTTCCTCCTAAGCATCACAATCTCTTTTTGACGCATAACGTTCTGTTATACTCAGAATACAGTATTGAGAGGATATTCAACGCGAGATACAACTTCACAACAGGCAGTGCAGCTAAGTATCAGTCACTCATCACTAAATTGCTCCGCGTGTAGAAAATATGCTAGGTTCAAAACGGGCAGTGCACTAGCGATACCTATAGGTTCACTGCACTATAAAAATAATGTCTATTCAGCGATAGATGAGCGTACAAAATTAAAGATCATTACTCACTTGACTTTAGCAGCACTTCGAACATCACTCAATTCAACTTCCAAATTGAAAATATCAGGAAACTGTAAAAGATATTACAGATTTAGTTAAGGATTCTCTAAACGCGATTAGGCAACAAAATAACAATGAATTGTTATTGATAGTACGAGAATTAATCGCAGCAGATGGCTCTATATGTATCAAAGGTATTGACCGTTCCACAAGAGTAAACAGATGACAATTGCTGGTCACATGAAATTACAGATTGAATGAATTGAATTGGATTTCCCAAAAAGACATAGACCCTAGTGCGTTGTATAGACAAAATCTTGACAGAATAAATCCACCATTAATTGTACAGATGCTGATGAGACCGGACTAATGGATGGAAGAGCTCCGCCCCCTAAACGGTACCACATCCAGCATTATTCTATATCGTAGACTGTAGAGTTCCACTTACCTTTCGTTCAATCAAATCTAGCAAGTAATGAAGAAGTGTGACACGACGATCGACGCTCGATTTCGTATCAATAATCTTATTCAGACTCGATAACTTGAATCCTGAAACACGGAAGAGAAAAAGCTGGATTATAATGGAGCTGTGAGCACGATCATTAGACCATTAAGGATCGATTCTATAACTGAATTTGGTGAGCAGATTTATCAGGCCAGGTAAGGAGCCTTTGTGTAGATCTACCGATTGCAAAACTAAGGAAAAAGAAGAGTCTTCGGTATGCTTTGAATACACTGCGAATGACAAAATCATGAACGAACTTCTGCCTTGATCTGTTAAGTTGATTGGATTATTTATAAAAGCACGTAATGAAATTATTACGAAAAAGTATGAACTTTACCTGAAGCGTTGGCCCTTGAGCCTCGATTCATGTAGTTACCCAACGCAAGAACAATTTCAAGCAGAAGACGTAGTCGTTTACTTCGGGTTAATTGTCGACAGGCTTTAATAAGATCTGAAACACAGAAAGAAAAAATATAATCTGACGCATAAAATATAAAATTAACGAAGTATTATCTCAAAAGATACAAAAAATGAGAGAAATTGTCCAGTTACGACGCATTTTCTCAGTATCAAAAAACTAAATAATTGGATGAGTTTTCCTTAAGGGTCATTTGGAATGAGCAACGCGGAAATTAAATTTGTCGTGCAACATAATTCGTAGGAACAAGTATCAAAAAATAAGTTTTGCATTGTGATAAATTTGAGCCGGCCATTTAACAATTCAGTTATATAATATATTAATTGTAAAAAGTAATCAACAGTGGTTTACTGTATACAAGATCGCATTAGCTAAGCGATCGACATGAAAAAGGATGACGTATCTATCAACTCACAATCTACACCAGGTTTGACATCAGCCATTCTCTCGTTAAATCCTTTCTTGAAAGCGAGAGCTTTTAATCGTTGTTCATAATGAGGTAGCCTACAGTTCAATGATAAAGAGTTTGAAATACTATGATTCTAGCAAATTGGAAAAGTCAGTAGATGGAATTCGGATGCAATGAGATACATACTTGCTCATGTCATAAAGAAAACGATCGCCACGTGCGTAGTATTCGATTTGGTTCACGTGCGAATCGAGAAGGTTGACTTCGTCGGGTGAGGGAACAAATTTTAACATCTGAAGATAAACACACACAAAGATGGATTGAGAAAATTGAGCTAATAAAAACGGATTGATTTAAAAAGACTATGCATGCGTTGATGTATTTTGAGCTCTAGGGTATTTTTAGAGGGTTAAGCCAAGTTCAACAACCATGTCAGTCCTGTTCCGACTAACGGATCCTGTATGCAGTGTAAGTACTGCGATCGTTTAAAGACGGCGTGCACAATAATTCATATCAACCAAAATCTGTGAAGCAAACTGAAAGTGTGGGCAGATTTCTCAACATGCCTTACGTGGAACTTTCGTACCTGTTCGAGCATGTCACGTGACAGCCTTTCTTCGATGTCCATGGTCATCATGCAATGCGTGATTTCTTCGTTCGATAATTTCATTTTACTTAGTAAAATTTGAACATTCTAAAAAGGTAAGGCATAAGTTTCAGAAACTTGGATCGAACAATGCGTCCAATTCACAATTGAAATTTAAGTTCTTCAACCCCGAACTTGGAAGTTATACAGCGCACGATTCACGAAGGCGTTAGCTGTAGACATTTTTTCGGAAATGTTCCAGTATAAGCATCATAACGTTCATGTGAAGTCTCAGCTTCCAAAAACAATGGGCAAAACTAAGCCAGTACATAATTTCTTGTTGAAAGAATATAAGAATAGTTCCCTTCTGTACTTTTATCGAATGGTTGTCAAAATAATCGTTATCCGGAAATTTGTAACAGTTTGCAATCCACATGTAGAAAGGTTTGTACGGTTTCTTCGTGTAAGTTTCTTTCATGTGTCATCATTTGAATAGATGTCCTAGTATATAATTCAATTGATGGTTGTATTGCTACAAAGGTGAAATCTACGAACAAATTACAAACCTGAGCACGCCGACTGTCAATAAACGATAACTCTTTTGGCTTGCCTTTATCTTCCTCATCTTGCTCTTTGACGTTCTGAAAATAGAAGACAAACAATGGTAATACCATGGTGATTCCATAGCAATACGAATTGACCGCTGCAGGCAGGTGGCTGTTCTTTTGAGTGACCTTTATAAAAAGGTTTCAATGTACTGTACGTATATTGTTCGGATTTCGAGTAGTTACTTAATAGAACCGAACAAATGCTTACGGGCCATTTTCAGATTGACCCTATCCCTCGAAATCCTTTTTTATTGGTTATCTGTACGATTCACTTATTCGCATTAGGTTATATATATTGTGATAAATGTAGTCTACACGTCGGTTCAAGACCTTCTATTTCCATGGTAGGTTTGTTTCTGCTTTTCTGTCTCTTGGCGGTTTGCTTTTTGAAAATGGATGAAAGTGAACGATTCAATTCCAGGATGAAAATACTAACCTCTTTCTTTTGGAATGCAGAAAATTTGAAATCGATTTCTTTGAAGTCCATTAAAGGTATCACCTAAGATAGATTTCAATTTGAATAAACATTTATTTTAAAAGTTGGTAAAAGAGGCTCGAGTAAGCTCATATCTAACGGTTTCAAGTGCAAATAACAAAAAAAAAGCTGATCTTGTTAGTGATGATTAAACGACAGCATATTTTAACTAACCTGTGCATCGTCCAGTTCTGACCATAACGTTCCTTTAATTTTCGCCTATGAAAAAACAGTGGAAATAATCAATTGCATATAATTAACCATTACTGTAATAATCACATTCAAAATTATAAACATGTAGCCTGCGAGGAGACTAGAACATTTCCTAAAGAATCTATTAGAAATCCCTTAAGAAGCGTTTTTTATCGCACATAGGCTTTGAACTTGTATTTCCAATCTTATACGATAACTTACATCTGGTAGTTTTGCCCAGTTGAATGACTTCAATGGATTCGAAGGTTTAGGTAGTTTGCTATTCTTTTTCTTGCCACCACCAAGACCTTGGAATTAAACAAAATAGTCGCCTCACTTTCATTACACAAGAAACAACTATAAATGTAAAAAGCAATAAAGATACTTACCTGGTGGGGGTGGAGGAGGAGGAGCCGCCATACCAGGTGGGCATGGTGGGGGTGGAGCAGCTGGGGCAGCGGGGACTACAGGTGGGGGTCCAGCAGCGTTACCAAATGATGTCATGCCACCACCCGATGATGCCACGCCCATACTCTGAAGGTTCGCAATTTTAGCATCATCTGGGATGGAGCCACCGACTTCTTTGACAACTTCTTCGAGATGCATACGACTAACACTTTCTACGTTCAACTGTTACGATTAAAGAGAATTAATCAGAAGATAGAATTATACCGTAACTACAACACGTGAGGATATAATAATGTTATACATACTCTGTTTTGGAAATCTGTTAGCTTGGCGGTGAGTTCTTCAATTTTTCTATTGGCCTCTTCGTGCGCTTTGATCTCGGCATCTAGTTTATCCGCCATTTTATCAACTGTTTCCCGCATTTCTCCCTGTTGATTATACAGCATAGGAATATACTTATCTACCAGCTGAATGTTCCAGTATCGATTTAGGGGGCTCATCTCGAAGATTTGGTCCCATATTTAGGGGGCAGAACTTTACTATCAGCAGCTTGGAATTTTGAGCTTAAAATGATGGACCATTAATAATACTCTCGACTACCAGTGATTTCACAAAATATCGGTTCTTAATAATTTGATGTACGACTTTGTGAGGCTTGTTTAAAATAGCGAGCCGGTGGAGGTATTCTATGAGCATCACCTCAGTTTTTGTATGGCTGCTAGATTTGCATAGAATTGCCGATCGATGAATCAATTCTGGGTTAGAACTATTCAAATCTTCCATTCCTGTTTTCAACGGTCAATCGTAAGACAAAAAACACAAGGGGTGTTAGATTCTATAGAGCAAAAACCGTACGTCACAAACTATCTCAATATTGGTGAACGTAAAGCGCGATGCAGAACGCTGACCGGTTTTACTTTAAACATATTGCTATTACGAAAATAGCTAAACAATTTTGGTAGGCAGTTGATTAATACTTCAAGAGTATTTCAAAGATAAACAGAACATAGAAAATTGTGAAACATCCGACTGGTTCGCTAACGTATATGTATAGGGGGGCCTCGGAGGTCACCAAGAAAAAAGAGGAATATTTCCGTTTACGAATATCAAAATGGTCACGTGAGATGAAAATAATGGCGAGAAAATAGAAAGGTCGTTTTTTTTGGAATGATATGCATGTAAAATGGTTAATAATTAACAGCAAGTAATCCTTAATAGATAGGAGATGTATAAATGACGATTTGAATAACAGATTTCTAAAATATAAAATTACTTGATTCGAGTAGTGCTTTTCGACTCTGAAGAAAGTTCGTACATTTTTGCAAATAGCAACATATCTTGTTTGAAAGTAAATATATTGATTGTATTGAAACAAAAATCATCCAGCAATGTTATTTTTGTTACGCCTTGTATCCCAAAAACAACAACTTTCCAAGATTGAGTTTGGCGGTAATGCCATTGAACAAGAAACAAGCGTTAATTTTTGTATTCGCATAAAAACACTACCAGCAACCAATCAACGAGCAGAAATACATTTGATCATTTTATAAATCCCAATTAATTAATATTTAACCTCCCTCTATCCTCGTTAAAAGGCAATTGATTTTCATTAATTATTTAAGTAAAATATTCCGCGATTAGAAACACGCGAAAACTGAAAACCGCTACATTATAAAATGCCAACGCAACACTTCACATTAATAATCTTAATAAAGGGCTAAATAGTGATCTGGACGATGGATCATGTTGCTCGTGTGTAATAAATTTTAATTAATCTGAAAGTATGTGTGTATAATGTCAAGCGTTGATGGTCTGACAAGTATATGATATAATGCGAACAAGCATGAGCAAGCCACTAGCTTGGACACAAATGTTTTCTAACAATGCTTATCTCTTCAAGTGAGCTTGCTAGCCTCGAATTTAAGCTGTCCAAGACTTCAGTTTACAGCCAAAACAATAGTCACTCACCATTTCTTGCTCTTTTTTCGCCAATTTTGCACCACCTGGTAGCAAGAATAAGTCATTATGGCACATAGCACAATCCCATCTCATAGTTAGAACATAAACGATACACTGTTTACAAGTAAATCCTGTTAGATCGTTCCGAGTTGAGCACTGCCTATGGGCGAAACTGCATAAACCTTCGCGCAACATTTTTCTATTGAAACCAAAATATTCAAACTTCTTCCTAATGAGTTTCTTCAATACTTTGTCATCATTACATGACTTGATAAATATATATAACGTTGGTATATCCAAAAATTATGTATCGTAAAATTAAATCTGAAAAAATAGGCCTTTACAGTAGGGTTTGTGTCAGCGTTATAAAAGCAAACGCGGTTTGACATAGGTATTTGATTTGCAATAATAATACCACATGGTTTGTCATGTTTGACGAACAACCACCCGATGTGTCCCGTCCTTGGATATTGGGTATAACAGCAGGTTACCTTATGCAAAACAGTGTAAAATCGTATAGCATAACAGCCGATATCGATAAGGAAACGGGAAGTGTAATCGAAAAATAAATTTTAAACCGACAATTATTCACCGAAAATTTCGGAAACTTATAACAGGTTTTGTGGGGGTAAAGGAAGAATATTACAATCATTTATAAACAAAATACACCACGTGAACATTTTTGATACTAGCAAAGATGGTTTAGTTACAAATTGGAAAGTAATACGAAAATCCCAATATATGGTGCAATTATGAAAAGAGAATATATTCCAGCTTTGAAACAATAGGGCCTGCGTAAAATTGATTACTTAAAGATTCAATTTGGGGAGAGAAAACACAATTGTTCAATTTCACTGTAGAAGGATAACATGGAAAGTAACAATGAAATCGAGATTGAAATTGAGAATGAAAATTAGAAATCAATAAAATCTCGGAAAAAGGTGTCGGCATTTTTTTATGTTTCGAAGTTTTCCACAAACAAATTACCATGACAACCTGACGTCATTGACACACTATTGATAAGCTGCTTCTGCATTATTTGATGAGTAATAAAATTTCTCAGTGTTTAAATAAAACGAAATTGCAAATATCACGAATGCGGCTGAGAAGAATTGAAAAAAGCGCAGCTGAACAGCAACGAGAAGGGGACATCTGAAACGCTGGTAAATGCCGACAAATCTGTATCGCTTCTTTCTAAAGATGTACACTTTG
This sequence comes from Haliclystus inabai, assembly GCA_025505365.1. NCBI lineage: Eukaryota > Metazoa > Cnidaria > Staurozoa > Stauromedusae > Haliclystidae > Haliclystus > Haliclystus inabai. The sequence goes on along the minus strand of JANVCG010031228.1, from coordinate 3,841 downwards.
CCATGTTTGGAATGACTGTTTTTAGCAGAGGTCAGTTACTAAATTTACAGACTTTTTGTCAGGTTTAATAACGATAAATAAATGTTCTTGGTAGATCTCGGTGTACACCAAACATATAGCTATTTACTTGGCAAAAGCAAAACATGTATAAATCACAAAAACATGAAAACAATGAAACACGTGATTGTTGTCTTCATCGAAAGTGTTAAATCGAAATGTTCTTAGACTTTGGGTTTTCAATTGCGTTGCTTGCATATTGATTGCACCCTTTCCATACAGGCCTACACGGTATAACATTTTTTACTGTTAGATTTATAAACAGAAACTATCGTAATATCAGTTTGTATTAATGGTAACCGACACAGGGGAATCACATCAAGTAGAAAGAGGTTGCATGAGCGAGGCTGATTTGTATCAATTCCATTTACTTCTTCTTACGTGACAGCAAATGACGCTTGTAAAAGTACAACAACGCAGCACCACCAGGTTGCAGTTACTTGTCTCATACAGCTTTCACAGTAACCATGGAATCAAAGCCAGAGACTACGTACTTTGCAACCTTGTAGAACACGTACATTTTAGCCACAAGACAATACCGCTGGACGGTCATGCCTGGAAATGCTATCTATCTATCAACGTTTGAGACACTCCCCTCCATCTTCCATTGGTCAATTTTGATCTTCTGTTACATCGACTTCAATTTTCGGGCTAAAAAATCTTGTCTTAAACTTTGGGAGAATGTGTACGAAACTCCACACGTTACTTTATCGAGAAAATATGAAAATGCATGTTGCGTGAAACTCCAGTTGCGTGAAATTCATAAACTCATTCTGTGGGCGTGGAAATGGCATGAATAAGTACCCCAAATGTAGCAAATAGATGGCTCATGTGCCTAGTGGCGGCTGAAGCAGAAGCGGTCTCAACAGGACGTAATAAGCCACAACTGTCACAATCTACTATTTGAAAGACTTTAGGATAACACGTATAGGTAGCATTAACATGGACGAGCAGGTTGCTTTGACTCCAATGTTCAAGGTAACAAGATGCTAAACTCAGCAAATTAGAATTCGCAGTGTTGAATGTGAGCGTGAGCAAAACTGCTCTCTAGTTTATTTTCTGTTGGAGGTAGGAAATAGTAAATCTATCGTAACAAGTAACATCTTATACTCGAACACGGTGACCTAGATTATGCATAAACTTATTCACTCACACCTATGCATACATTGGTTTCTTAATCGTAAAGACTTGATTATGAATGGACGTTCAGACGGGTTGGACGCTTAGACAGGTTGACATTAGTCACGAAATCAATAAGCATCATCTCTGAATACTTACTGTCATCTTTAAAGTCATCGATTGTCATCCTAACAGGGGAATAATAGGACAACTTTAATTTGTATACAATTGAATAATTTATGATCTGATATATAGTCAACTTGTGCCTACGGATAGATCATCATGTAACACAAAATATGAGAAATAGATTTGTAATAGTGACAACACTGTAAATCCGCGCTTTTCATTATAAATTGTGAGAGGAATTCCTGGTCGCTGATTGCTTGCTAATTGTGTTGAAGTCAACATAAATAAAACGTAAGTAGTATAGTCTGAGTATGAAAAAGTAAAAAGAACTTTTCTGTTGGCATTAAACTTCTAAGACATTGATTTACTTTTAAAGTTACAATTTTTCCTCAAGCTTTTGACAGTGTTATGCTGTATACTTATGTACCGAAAAATTTTACTGTCAAAAATTACTGTGTGAAGAAAGAGAGCTAATTATGTATGGTCCTACTATAAAATAGCTACCGTACCTTTCAACAACATTTTTGACGTGGATATCAATCATGGCTACGTCTGGGTCTGTCCCGTCTTCTTGCTGTAATACAATTTCTTGTACAATGCGATCGAGCACTTTCCAATATTGTTGGGCACCTTGTTTATCATCAGCTGTAAAAATAAATAAAAACAATGACGTAGTAGCAAACATTCAATGACGTGTCACATCCTAGACGTTTGCCGTTTCGATTGGTTACAAGTTAAAGCAAAAAGTGCTAAAATCACAGCCTATTGGTCTAATCTAGATAGGGTTAGAAAATCAAACTCATGTCCTTTTTATTGGTCACAAGTTACAGGAGATGTATTTGAAACAGTGTAAAAGCAACCCTCGGGCCTCTGGAGATCGCGCGAACCACAAAATTTAGCCTCCTAGCAATGTAGGAAACAAAGATAAACGGTCGAGATAAAATCATCCACCTATCACGTTGTTTTATCAAATTTAGCAATAAAGTTAATTCACAGCTTGCTTTACTTCAAACTAGTTATGACCTGCATAAAGCACAAGATCAATTCTAATGCGAATGCTTTTCTGACAATTCTAAACCCAAGGCAGAATCCAAACATTGAGCAGAAGCAAAACTGAAAATTTACCAACGATTTTCGTTTCTGTAGATCGTCTCCGTTGAAAGCGATGAGCTTTTACTCTAAACAGTCCCATATCTCCAATCAAGTAAGATTTATTTCTGGTATTCGAAGGCAATAATTGACATTAATAGTCATAATTTATTACAAACGTTAGATGACATAGTACAGTAACGTTTTTGTATGTGAAAACAACATAGATTTGACAGAGTATAAAACATGATAGCTCTTTACATTTCCCATACATTAATCCCTGTTCTACCCACAAAAATTAATTCTTCACCACATGAAAGAAGTGTAACAGTGACATAACAAAGTGAAAATCACACAAAATCAAATTATTACAACGACCAATTATTATCAAAACGCATAAATTTAAATGAACACTAGACAGTGAAAAACTGTTGCTAAATAAAATCGCGCTACACAACTCAAAAGATGTCGCTAACGAGTATTCGGCTATTTCAAGTTTCACATTTAGGTGACCTTTGGACCCTAGAAGTCGTATGAATTTTAAACAGGTCTAAAACTGCCAAAAATGCAAGATAGTGAAGCCAAATAGAAGACATGCACACACATTATTAAAAGTCAAAAAAGTCTCTGGAGCTACACATCTTTCTTACAGTTGATGAATTAGAAATGATGTAAATTAACAGACCAAAGCGTATCGCTGTAGTAACGATGGAATGACCAATTATGTTTTTCACATTTGTACCAGGAAAGACAATTCCATTGTGGCGTCGATTGAAGAAAATACTCAAATGTATGGTTTTACTACTACAAAGCTTGTAGCTTTGCATTCAAGTTAGCATCTAAGTCAACTATCCTAGCTAACCCAGCATTTGTTTGCCGCCAGACACGAGTCAAATCTACATAATTATATGCATAACCTATATTGTATGTAGAATATTTACATAGTATACACTGTAGTGTGTCACATGAAATGATTACTCAAAATGATTGCGTAAAAGAAATATGTGAGATAGCTTATAGCTATTAAATATGCTAATAGCTCTTCCTTAAAATAATCAACTTACTTGGTAAAAGTAATAGATGTTGAAAGAGTGAGAGTAAATGTGAATAGCATGTTGTATGACCAATCTTTTGTTTTAAAACTTCAAGAATACTACTGGCACTCTTTGTGTCGATATTAGGCTGTAAAAGATAAATAAAACACAGTATAGTCAGTACAAGTACAATACATTACATCATTTTGAACAGTTTCGATCTTAGGTAGGCAGATGATTGTAGCCTGTGCGCAGATCCTCGTGGAAATCTCATCCCAGCTTGGTAGACCTACTGACAACGAAGATTCAAGTCGGTGCAGAGCAGGGGTGGCACTAGGTGGGGGCAGGGGGGGCTACAGCCCTCCCGTCGGGGATGCTCAGCCCCCTGGTCGGGGAAGAGCAAATTCTCTGTCGGG
>JANVCG010031206.1:0-10266 GCA_025505365.1 Haliclystus inabai | reverse complement strand
CTTTGGAATTAGTTTTATGCTTGGAGTATTTTTCTCTGTTTTTGGTAAGTATTTTTGTTTCAATTTTATGATCAATATACCACCTGTATCAAGCACATAAGAGAAACAGTCTTACTATTTTGTATAACATTAACATTGTCAGAAAAAAGCTTGGTAAAGGGCTGAAATTTTGAAAAATATCCATTGCACAGAATGATGGAACAGCAGGAAATCGTGAGTTCGAACCAGACAGTCCCTTCAAATCTTATCCCAAACTGTAGTGCCCAAACCAAGCCCCAAACGATTCAAGGAGAAAAATGGTATTGTTGTGCCCATTTTATAATTCAAAGATTTTGAATTCAACTCTAGGATGCACTTGCTTTAAAAGCCTCTATGTTGTACAGCCTACTCAAGTACATCAAAATTGTCTTGTTAGAGCAAAACCCTCACCTTTTTGTTTCATTTGAAGTCCTTTACTGCAATGCTGCATAGATAGAGAATTGTTATAAATTAACTCAATTTAGTTTAAATATCCCTTGAACTTTTATATGAAACCTTCGCTGCTTAACATCTTGATACCACACCTAGGTATCATTTGGTATCTTTGTGCTTGAGTGCAAATTAAAGTGCACAATTCAGAAAATGCTACTGTACGTCTATAAACATGTTTTCAATTTAAGGAAATATAGAATTCCAAATATATTGTGGTATACAGGTTTTGAAGGAAAACAAAAAACTACATCCTGTTTTTTGAACTGCATGTTACATGAATTTTGCAGATTGAATGAGATGAATAATATCCATTTGTCAGTGTGGTTGTTTGGTTCATATAATATCAGCATGATTGTTTACGCATTGAATCCAGATATTTATTTGTTACTCTGATCATGACGTGTTGGCTTTCAAAAACTTGAATTGAACTTATCAAGATATTTGTTTCTGGTGACGCTCCATGTATTTCAAATTCTATATTGTCTTGAGAAATAAACCGGTCACTTCCAAACTCATAAGGCACAAGGTTATTGGAAATAGCAAAAATGAGCTCATAATTGAATATACCTTTGATAGAATCTGATTAGGCTCAAAGTAAAGAAAAAGCCTTGTTGCCCCTCTGCACATTTATAATTTTTTTTGGTAGTAATACCTCAACAATTGGTCTGGAAAACACTTAAAACACAATAAAAATCATGTAATGTGTTCCAGTGATTTATTGCATTAATAAACCTATGCAATCTAGTTAACTGTTTATTAGTAATATTAACAGAGACTTTCAGTCAGTATTGGCATTTGGCACTCCCTCACTACTGTTGTTAGGGCAATATCAAATCACTACCTTTTTGTTATTTGTAGGGTATCGTGTGTTTCGTGCAGCTTGCTTCACACATTTTCTAAGCGTATTTGGTACATTAACTCATCTTTTATTACTACAATTTACTACTCTTTCAATGGTATATAATGGTATTATCTCTGGTGTAGTTGGTGCTCTATTTGGCTCTACAGCTGCAATTATTATACCGATTGGTATCATATCTTTATCACTTGTTCAATCATTATTTACCACAGCAGTCGTTTTAATCATTATCAATCTATTTACAACGATTGGAACATTTTGGATTCCTGTTGGTTTAATAATTGGATTATTTATCATTTTAGTTGTTTTGTGTTTTATATTTCAAAGAACTACAATGATTTTGTTTATATCAAGTTTCAGTGGCTTATTGATTGCATTATCAGTTGATTTTTATTTTAATAAAATGAACTTGGCGGCATTCATTTATTACAAATTACAAGCAAAACATACTGATTCGTTATGTTGGTATTCATACGCAATATTTGGTATTTGGCTTATTGTTATGGTGATAGGATCTATTATCCAATTTCTGAAAACATCCAAAGGTTTCCATCACAAAGGCGGTATGTTATCTATATATGTAGGCCTACTGGATGATGCTATTATTTAACCTCAGTGTGTAGACAGGAGTGTAGATTTTTAACTGGTTATGAGCTAGAATAATTGAAAATCAAAAATGAAAACATTTCTCTGTTCCGTTGATATAACACCTCCCACATAAGAAGCCAAATTCCTACTTTGTTGCAATAAGTTGATACCAAAAATTGTCAAATTTTCTATTTCAAATCTGATTGGTAAAAAATTTACTTCGCAGTACTAGCCAACTAATAGGAAGTAGGATAATTACCAAATATATTTATATTTATTAGTCTCTCGACTCAAAGAAGCTGTAAGTCACAAAGGTAGTTACCGACCAAAATGTTCCTGTTTTCTTGAATTTAATTGTCAATTAGCCATAAATGTTAAAAGCACTCAGCACATGGCTAGCCGAACCCAAGCAATCATTTTTTGGTTAGTAATGTAATTTCGATTGGCGAATTAATCTTTCATTATAGAATTGAAAGGTTCATGTTTTTCCAAAACCAATAATGATAGATCTGAACTTGAAATTGAAATGGTCATAACCACAAACATTAATCTACCCTTGAATTGGGACTGATATCTGATTTCAGCTGTTAAAAACCTGTATTATTAGTACTCTTTTGTTTTGTAAGATATGGTCTTTTGTAGAAAAGTAAAGCGTGGTCTTACCACAAGTGAGGGGAAACAGACCACAAACCCCACAATAGCAGTTCAATGACATAACTTGAGTGTGAAAATGTTTTAAATATGTTGTAAAACAAGGTCAAGGGAGGAGCATATAATTTATCTGTTCAGTTGGAATGAAAACTATGAAGCTTTTTTGTTTTTCAAGATTGGTCACATAGGTTGATGGTTCATAGTTTAGATAATTGTTTTTTTTAATCTGTTTTGAAAAGATGATGATGAAAGGTGACCATTCAATACTAAGTAGGTGTTGAATTTTTAATCATCAAAATTATATTAGAGGAGAAGATTAAGAGGGAGGAATTGAAGCCCTTGAAGTGCATTTGTCATGAAAATTGTATTAACAATTGAGGGAGCTTAGCTTTAAAGCTTGGCCAACATATTTCTCGAATTTGATGCTTGTAATCTGGGGTATTCAATGTTGAATGTAGTGACTCAAAAATAAAACATTGAGTAATATGTCATTTATTGTTCATAGCTACAGTATTCATATTGATTTCTTATTACTGTTGATAAATGCAGACCATCAAGTTTTTATTTTATTTCAATTTTTGGGTACTCAGATCAAAAGATTTTCTATTTGTTGTCCTTTTTCTCTCTAAGAAGAGGTCATTTACTGCAAAGAAAAGCTTTAGAAAATATTGTAGTTCATTTTACTTCATCATTGTTTGAATACAGACGACTTGAAAGAAAAACCAACAAACATCTATTTGCAAACTTTACTTTTATATCTACATGTATGCTACTCATGCAATGTTCAAAGTGCAGCATTTTCAATTTATTACTGTTGATAAATGCAGACCATCAAGTTTTTATTTTATTTCAATTTTTGGGTACTCAGATCAAAAGATTTTCTATTTGTTGTCCTTTTTCTCTCTAAGAAGAGGTCATTTACTGCAAAGAAAAGCTTTAGAAAATATTGTAGTTCATTTTACTTCATCATTGTTTGAATACAGACGACTTGAAAGAAAAACCAACAAACATCTATTTGCAAACTTTACTTTTATATCTACATGTATGCTACTCATGCAATGTTCAAAGTGCAGCATTTTCAATTTATTCTTATTTTTACAGAGGACAGCCCAGGTCTACGAAAGAAGAAGAGCCCAAGTCTACACAGAGGTTTATATTACAACGGTGATATCATAGCACAGGTGAGATTGTAGTACCCTACTTTCAAACCATTCTGCCTCAAAATATTGATTGCAATGTGATTGAGATTTATTCTAAGATAGGGGTTTGAAAATATTCAGATACTGCTATATTATGGTAGTTGAGGTTTTTCACCCTAGTTGGTGTTTATACAAGCCTCAAACCTAATGCGTTAGATCTTGATAGATCAGACAACTTAAACTGCATTTTGTACTGTGTCTTGAAGGTCTTCTCACGCAAATCAAATTATAACATCTATGATTCTATCTAGTCGTTTTGCACCTGCACATGCGTCATGGGGGCACTTTTTTGTCCCCAATAAAGCAACATGTGATTCAGAGGTGTTTTTTTGTTTTGAATATGATGTCCTAATGGTAAAAATAATGGATGGAAAGTATCTGTATGGAAAAATTTATTAATTTGCATGTAAAAAAATAAAGAATTTGGACCGAGAGCTCATTTTGTTGTATGGAAACTCACGTTTTTACAATGCTCAATGTGTATTAGAGTGGTTGTAACATTAATTTTCGATTTCAAAAAAGTATGATGCAAGGTGATGTTGGACCCTGTATCTCTCTCTGATAAATTATGAATATCAACTGACTCAATCTTTTTATATAACTACCACACTCTCGAATTGTATTCTTTGTTATTTAGGCCTGGATTCAAGATACGGAAGACACTCTAGAGAAGCGATCAAGTTTGATGATTCCTTACGAAGATCCAGGTTATCCAGACCCTGGTGAAAGTACAACGCTTGTTTAAAGGATTTTAAATTCTCATGATCTGCTACACAGGACTGCATATTTTCTATTCGTTTGGAACAGTAGCTGATTGTTTTGTTTATATGTTTTGATTTTATTAATAGTGAAAGTGTGTGTTATGGTCCAAATTTCCGAAACCAATAAAAATAGGTTCTCTGATTAAGTAATGTAGTTGTGCAGCACAAACTACTTTTATTTATTGCTTGTAATACAATGATATATATATTATAATGTCTCAAAGACAGACAAAAGTCATGATGCATTCATGACCATTATGTACATACATTTTATTGTAATTAGTAATAGTTCAATTGTACTTTTTAAACTGACACATTAGTCAACATGATCAAATCAAACCTTTGTACTTAGTGCGCATGTCTAGATGTCTTCTCCCACAATTTCAGCCCACCATAAGTAGCTTCAGTCTAATAACTGGTAGCTACATTATATTTCATAATTCAACTGTGTTTTACCGGGCAGTTTTTGGAGTTGAGCTAGTTACAGTAGTGTGACAAAGGTTTCAGTATCCATCCTAGTGCTGCACGCAGGCTACTTTCACAAACCTCGTGTTGACTCGACTCCATGCTCGACTCACAATGAGTACAACATGGCGACCGACTGCTGCAAAACAAATGATACTTCGACATTTTCCACATAGAATTGCAATCAAGTTGAATGCTATATAAATCAACGTAAGTTGCTATTTGGACCGTAATTTAAAATGTCTCGGCGCTTTTATATATGGGAATCCATTGTTGATTTCGAAGAGGATGAAATTCATGAATTCAAAGGGCATCGAAACCTTCACGAGAATGACATTCCCGAATGGTGTGTTATTCCTGGTACAACTAAAGGATCTCGTAAAGCAATTACAAGGTAATACGAATAAATTATACAGTTTTGAAACAGAAATAAAAGATATTCTCACATTCTTTTTTCTTGAAATCAAACCTCTCAATAGACATCGCTCTATAGTACAATACAATGGAAACACTATGTCCAGACTGCATTCCTTGCATTTTGCATTTTGCAAGATAAAATGTCAAAAAAATTTTGTGCGGTTGAGCAATTATTTATCCTATAATCTTACTATAAACACTGAAAAAACTATCTCGTTGTAACAAATTTTATACCGTTTCAGCAGAGCTTCCAACCCTCCCGATACAATCGGGAGTCTCCCGATATAGACTCAAAACTCCCGCTCTCCCGATCGTCTGGTTGATCCCCCGATACTAGAGATTTTTGTCATTATCGAGCATAAACTGTAAATATTATCTACTTATCTTGAAATCACATAAAAATAGATCATTAAAAACTGAATTAAGGTTGGGTAAATGCGTAAATGTATCTTCATTTGTGATTTGAGATAATATTTTGACGGTTTTTCCTTGTGAAACTTCGTTAATTTTCACGCTACGTTGTGTAGCCATGTTGAAGGTTCATGAAAGGTCTGGTAACTACTTTGTAAAATCACCGTAAAAATTTGCGGGAAAGTTCTGGTGTGCGATTTTTCTTCCATAATTCGTTCAGATTTCATCTCACACTGTTGTTTTGATGCCAAGTTCCAAAATTTTCCCGGGCCCCGGACAGATGCCTTAGGCATCCGATTCTCCCTATTTTGACTTCACTGGGGTTGGAAGCTCTGGTTTCATAAAAAATCACCCGCTTGTGCGGGTGCGGATTGATTGCACTCAAAATGCACGGAGAAGAACTTCCCAGTCGGCAGTCTGGTACAATACATACACACATAAAATATAAACCGCAACACATAAAATGTAGTCTGGTACAATGTCCCAATGCCAATGACGATGAATACGTTTAGCCTAAACTCTAAAGCATGTAGCCCATGCCTCGTGCTGGCCTTCATTATACCATCTATCAATGATAGTATCTCGATTTTGGAAGTAGAAGAATTGGTTTACATGTGTATAAATTATCAAAAGTGTGATGAAATGCAAAGGAAAGGCAACTATGATTTAAATAAATATCTCTAATCAAATTTCACCAAATAGGGTACTGTTGAAGTTTTGCTGCTATGAACATTATCATTCATTCATTTTGTTTATCTCTTAAAAATCACCAAAAGAACGTTCAATGCATTTCTAAATGCCGGCATCGGCGGCACCATTTACCTCGGTATCCTTGATGATGGCGTTTGCAAAGGCCTGTACCTAACAGAATATCAAGTAGGTGGACCTTTTCACTGATTTATTCTCGTGTAATCAACTCTGATTCACAATAGGAGTAACGCAAGTAATTATATATTCCTTTGTGAGCATCCACCTGTCTGTAATGGTCAATTCAAATTGCTACAAATAATTAAGTGTATTGAAATTAACATGTGTATAAAGGTCACCTCTCTATATTGGTCAGCATTCATCAACCCTTGTGGCTTGTCATTATACACAGCTTTCACAGTAGGCCTATATTGATGTTAAAAGAAAATAGAGTCTAAATCAGCCTTGATTGGGAGCTAGTTTTCAACCCTGGTTTGTTGAATCTCTTATAGTCGACTGTCCCACAATTATTATTGACCGTCATGTGAAGAGAATGAGACCAGCTTCTTAAAGTTTATTGAATGCGATAGGCTACTTTCATAAACTGATTTGAGAGGTGTTATTTTCAAAATTTGAATTAGATTCTAGATTCAATGTACAATTCCAAAAAAGTGTTCCACTGCAGAGATGGGAAAATATCAGGAATTGAATATCATTTTCTTTCCATGTAAATAAGCAAAGTCAAAATCAGGAAATCTGTTAGCTTTAAACTTGTAACCCGCTGGAAAACTTTCTTTTAAATTTCAATTCATTGTGTAACACATCAAAGAAGTTAGTACACATGCATAATATAAAGTGACTGCTAATCAAAGTGCTCAATTGAAAATATGGCCGCCACCTTGATTATTCTCTATAACACAAACATGTTTCAAGTTCTCTCTATATAGGTAATTGATCTCTGATAATGCATTCCATCTATGTGGTATACAATCTCATTTTCAATATTAAGCAATGATTAAATCGAATTTTCATTATGGTAGATAATTTGATTTTTTATTATAAACCATTCATTTTGTATTGTTTATATTTCAGAAAGATCATTTCATTCTTAGTCTAAAAGATTTATGTCGATCGTATGAACCGCCTGTTCCAGATTCTGCATACACGGTGAGTTTGTTACAGTAATTTATTTTTGGTAAAGTTTAAATCTTTCTCAAATTGTTTATCTCAGAGCAAATCTAGTTTCCATTAAATTATCATTATGTATTGAAGCACTTCTTCTGCAATGCTTTTATTTCGGTCATTTATTTTCATCATTATACTTTCAGTTTCACTTTGTTCCTGTTGTGGAGAAAGCTCAGTCTCACAATGATGAGAACCAAACAAACAAAGCAATGACTGTGGAAGACAGGTGAGACATATTTAACAATGTGATTTACCAAAGACATTGAGATGTTGAGATAGTTAGAGTGTTAGAGTCGGTGTACAGTGAAACCTGTTCATAGTGGCCGACAATGAAATTGTGTTTTCTGACCACTATGGAGAGGTGGCCTTTATTCACAGGCTAAATTTAATAGAAGTTAGCATTAATAACAACAGAAATTGACTGTTGTAGACAAGTGGCTGCTGTACTACAAGGCTCTAACACTTTCCTTCAAATGATTATATGCTTTGTTTGGCTCTCAAGTTGTGGTAAATCAAGCAAATGCTTCAAAGTGGATGTTAATGTGGCTCTATATAAAATGGTGGAGCGTAATCTTATTTTTGCCGACACACGAAAACAGCACTTTATACAATTGTCTGTGCCATACATATGAAAATTTGCAATTTTAAAATAATCATGATATTTTAAAAATCTCACTACTTTATAAAAGAGACCTTCAAAACTGTGTGCGCGCTATTCTCAAAAATTATTCGAAGGATTTCCACATATCATACATCATCCGAAAGCTCTTACTCTTGGTTTGAACATAGGCTATGTTTCTTGATCTGTTATTTCATCGGTTTCATGTGGCAAACAAGATTCATGTTAGCCGAATCGTTCCACTGACGTGACCGAACACCGCTATTAGGGCAATGCGAACTTGTACAGCTCTGCTCAGCAAACCAAGCAAAGGCTGTGTTATGTTATTCTAAGTTATATAATATATCCCTATCTACATGTAGGCTAACCTCTTTATCAGTTTTTGTATTTAACGTGGCTATCCATAGCATGCTGCTCTTGAAATAAAATTGTTCAAATTAGTCTGGTGTCATCTCATCAATCCTATCTTAAGAAACATGACAGGCTGTAGTAGCAAAAGTTTCTCAATTTTTGCAAATCCCTTGCAAATTGTAGAACTAAATGTTTCTTAACGGTTTCCTAATTCTCAAATTTTTCAAAGACACAAACATTTACCAAACCACCAAAAGCTTATTAAACCACATTAAATTCAAGGTCTATTCAATATTTTAGCTTCAAGCAACTCAAAAGTTCATTTATAGCAGTTATTTAATGTGCAGAAGGCTTAACATCGACCAAGTAAGCTGAACTTTGAAAGCAAAATCATACTAATTGAAAAGTTGGCAGTTTCTCAGAAAGTTTCAAGGAAGTACTACAGCTTCTTACATTATTTTCAGCCTTATTATAAGTTTCTGATAAACGGGTTTCTTATAGAAAAAATATGTGTGTAATGAACACTGTGCATGTTGGTAGTTTCGGGTCTTTTCAGTGATTTCTAATCTTTCCTTCATTGGAAAGTTATGCCACGTACAAGATTTAACTTATCAAGAAACTCTAGAGGTTCGCGGAGAGTGGCTCAAACCAGATAAACGTCAAATCTTACTAGCACAATTTCAAATACAATCCCAAGTCTCGATAATGCTGCATACTCATACATTCCAACAACTACAATTGGGAAAATTCTGAAACACACTGAGATCGGCCGATGCAAAATGCTAGTCTGATATAATCCAATTCAATGAATACTTTCAGTCAATTCAATCCAAAGACCAGAATCAACAACCCGCATTTGTCCTAATTGGATTGGTCTGGATTCGCACATCTTTAAACATTTCCACCTCAGCATAAATCTGGCCCTTAGACTGCAAAGTGCAAATCTTACAAAGTTGATTGTGTTGTGACTTAACGTAATATTCTGAAAATATTATTTCAAAAAGCTGCATCTAACGTTTGAAACAACTTTAAAAAGTGTAGAGATTTGTGCTGAAGACAATTCAAGTCCAGGACCGTTTTATGACATTTTGGGCTGTAGGCACTTCGCTAAAAGGGCTTATTTTTCAAATTTTTTCTTTCCTCCATTTTTTAGACATTAGTAGTCGAAAAAACATAAATAAGTTTTTTTTGCAATATTCAAGAGAAGTCAAGTTGATAGTTTATAGTTGGCCAGTACCGTGGTAAGCTGATGATTTGGTATCTCAGGGACCATGAGATTATGGGTTTTATTCAATTTATGAGCTTGAAAAAATTGTATACCACAAATGCTATAATTATAGCCTTTGGCAGCGATGTTGGCAGCCGAAGGTGAACATTTTTGTACTGTCCTGTATTTCAAACCATTCGAAAGAAGAAATGCTGTTAAAGTTGAGGGACACTTTCTAAATTTTTTTGGTCCTTTTGGATACCTTATATTTCTTAGGAATTTTTAGCATTTACTATTTTTTCTATTTGAGAAAGGGCCATTGTAAAACGCGAGAAAATTTCGAATGCTGATCTAGGGATTTGATTGGCTACTTCCCGTGTTTGGATCACGCATGC
>JANVCG010031195.1:0-10267 GCA_025505365.1 Haliclystus inabai | reverse complement strand
CTGGTTGTAAATCACCATGGTAGGCCCTAATTCTATGCGGCAACCTTGAAGCTATTAGAGCTAGTCTGGAGTTTGTTAGTATAGGTACTCTCGCCCTGCCAAAGTTTGTCTTCTCCGTTCCTCTATCTAAATAGCACTACTAGTGGACGTTTAGTAAAAACTGTTTTGCTTTGGTTTATTCACATTTCAGAGTAAAGCCAAATAGAGGGGCTGTAGAAATTTGGTTGGTAGACTAAGATTATTATTGTCTTTGCTGCATTAAAGAGACAGACATAAAGATAGTAGGGGAGGGAACTGGTTTGCACATAAAAATGTTCCATTGATATCATCAGAACTGAAAGGCAAGCCATAATAGATATAAAATCAGTTAACAGAAGAGTATAAAGCGTATTGCAGAAATGGTCTCACTCTCTTGTGTTTTAAAGGCATTTTAACTTGGTTAGAATAGTGGTTATGTCTAATGAATACAAAAAAGAAATGCATTTGTAAACTTTAATTAAATAAAAGCATCCAAGATGTTTTATCTTCAAATTCTTAAAAATCAAATGATGTGAAAGTTGCAAAATATAGAAGCACAACATCTTCATCTTCTCTGATATTGAAGTATCCTGTCCAGATCTCAATATCAATTTGATAAATTTTTAATTTTTATTTTAGTGCCTCTAGCCAACGCAGTGATATCATACCTGTGCGATTGCGCAGCCGCATTGACAGGAGATCATTGTTTGAAGATGGCGATAAAAGCGTTAGAGAAAACTCGGAGTTTGATGTAGCCATATCGAATGTTATTGACGATACTTATGCAACAAATGTTGTCCCTCAAAAGAAAGAAATCAAAATGACAGAGATTGATTTCAAAAATTCTTGGAAAAAGAGATTGCATTTTGTCACCATTCCATTATACGAAGTTGGAAATTGGATTCCACTTGTCACATCACGTTGGTATTGTTCTGGTCATGGGTGTGGTTTTGATCAGATTGCTGTAGAAACAGAAGAAGGTAAATATCGACCATCTGGTAGAGTCCTAGCTGTTTTAAGTCATGGCTCTGATATTGATCAATTGATCAAGGAAAGCCACTCAGGAGAGATGTGATACCTTTTGATAACATTCAGCATTTGGTAAAATCGAATTCATTTAAAAATCATTCCACATGAACATTAGTTTTGATGTTGCTATTAATCTAGGTGGCATTTAGCACTCTGATTTCCTGAAACTAAAGTTTGACGCAGACTGTAAAAAGGCACGTACACATTTTGGAGGAAACAATTTTTGCTATGATGAGCTAAAATTAAAGAAAAACCTCAGCAAAAAACAACATACAATGCAGGCTTAATTTAATTATCCAGAATAATACAAAAAGCGAAGATAGCCAAAAATGTCCAAATATTTTTTATACCTGAAGAAAAAAGTAACTCCAACCAGAGATGAACATTAAATAATGATGTCTACTTTTGAAAAAAGCTCTTTCAACATCTATAGCCTATTAATCATTATCAATATATTGATATTCATGCCATAAAAATAAGATGGCATGATACCATAAGAGTAGATTACTGTCTCCTCAGAAATCTGATGATCTCCACAAATTAACAAAAAATTATACACCCTCAGTTTTCTCTGCCTAAGTTTCTCACTGACTGGCATAGGGCTATAGCGTATTGGTTTGAAGGAGGTTGCAATATCTAACACAAGATGTTTCCAAAAAGTGTATTTAAAAATTGGTTCGACACTTGTGAAAAGAGAAATAAGTTGGATGACATATTTTGCAAAGCAAAAAATACATTTTTGGGAAAGGTGTAACACTCCCCTAAATTAGAACAGGAGATCAGTATGCTGTACCTATTAAGATGCAAAGGAATTATTTACTTTTGCATCTGAATTTAATAATGTCATCAAAGTCTGTCACCAGTCAGTGCTATGATAAGCGTTCAGTGAACATCTTAGGTGTAGTGAATAAATTATAATTATCATGATGATAGTATAATGTGTAACAAAAATTTGATTTTTATATTTTAGTTGGAGATGTACTATTGGTTGCTAAGCGACTAGATGCTAGGTATGATTGGCTTCCTTCAGCGTATAGTCTGAAAGCTAAGCATCCGAGAATTCCATTGGTTGAATATGGTAATGGATGTAAAGTTGTTGATGATACGGATGCTAATGGTAAAGTTGTAGTTGTCAGTAGTAAAGGCTGCACATATGCAGAAAAAGTACTTACAGCACAGAAGGGTGGCGCTTTAGCCGTTGTGGTTTATGCCAATTCAAGTTCACCAATCGAAGATATGACTTGTGTTGGAAGCAAGCTTTGCTCAGAAACATTTACTATTCCAGCAACAATGGTGTCTTATTCAACTGGTATGAACATTCTGGAACAATTGAAAAACGATGCTACAATCTTTATCAAATTTCAACACACACCTTCAAGGAACTTTTTCTTTGCCATTGATGAACAAGGAAAGCTCCAAGAAGTTGGCTGGCTTCTGTTTCCATCCATGATTTTCTTAACGTATGAAGCAGAATGGTAAGATGCAAAGAAATACCATGCTTAATTATCAAGTCATTTCTTTTGTTGAAATATTGATTTGAATGCCAAGGTGTGTTGATTATTTTGGCACAGCTTTCCATGTATTTTTTTGGACCTCTGTGACCTATATTAATGAACATTGATCATGTAATTTTTGGCTTTTATTCTTGCAATGACCAATAACCAGTATATGGAGCCATAGCACTGAAATTTAGGTCACCTTAATAATAATATAATTACCTCAATTGACAATTTTCAACATTTTTATTGTATTATTTGGAAAATTAAAATACCTAGCTCAAGGGCAAGTTTTTTGTTGTTGATAATTTAGAGGATAGCCCTGATGTTGTATAGCATTTGACTAGCTGAATAACGATCAATATGATATTGTGCTTTATCTCAGGCTAAACTACATGACGTCGTTTATAAAGAACGTTTCTGGTGATGCACGTGTCATAACAGTATTCAATGCAACCATAATGAAAGGGGAGAAAGGGGTTCAAAGAACTATTGAAATGCCCCCATTAAAGGGTAAGTGCTGAAATACCTTACTGTTTAAATAAATAAAATTATTAAGCTTTTACCTTGACTTGTTTTGATGTTCTTCTATATAGAGTTGCAGCTTTATCGTCATGTTGAGCTAGACGTTGCGCTTGGATGTCCCGGTTCCAGTGATTTCAATTGTCCACATTGGGACCACACAGTTACGCTGACTATCTGTTGTACACCTGGGAAATTATGTCGTAAAGAACTTGGCCGTTGGATTACACCTTTTCGAAGGTAAGAAAAAAGAATTGAGATGTTAGTCGGTTGAAGCCATCCATGTGACCATGTAACCTAACCTGCGCCCAGATACAACTTGAGAAAAGATTTTAGAGAAGATGAATAGATTCACAAGTACAGTATGAGTGCAGGCTACATGTGACCACTTTGTAGGATTGCCACCTTTGTATAGGCTAAATTCAAATGAAATTAACATTCTCTCTAAGATGACCTTTGTACTAAGGTTTTCTATCTTTCTTCTGAATGACCATTTTGAGAATCCCAATCTTTTGCGCTACTTTGAAAAGTTTGAGAGAAGTTATTGTATAATATAGATTTCAATTTTTAGTTATTACCTAGGGTTGTACACTGTATTGATTGAAATACACTGATTCTATTCTCATTTTAGACAAATTGGCAAATGGCTGACTCCGATACGTCCGTTGATCCCTCTCTTCACTGGAACGTCATGCACTTTTGTCATGAAGACAGAGCCTTGGGCAATGCCTTGGAAACCATCACTCAAAATACGCTTAACTGACAAAATGGCAGAACGTAAGATAATTAAACACAATAAGCGATAATCTTTACTTTTCTAGGGTTTTTAGAAAGGTTTCAATTCTGAAAACAAAGCCAGCAGCACAATATTTTTGAAGGAGTTTGAATCACTTATTATTTCATGAATAGGATCTCATTGCCATGGAAATAGTGAAATTGTATTGGTTAGATAGATTTATGAATCGGATTGGGTACCGGTAATCTAAATATTTAAATAGAATCTCTATCCAAATCTGGTCAAGGGCAAGGCTAATCACTCATTGATCCAATCCTAAAGTAATGCTCGGTTCTAGTTTAGAAATCCGATCCAATCTGATAGAATCCAAATTTTATCAATAAAAATGTAGAATTGCATGCAACTACCACAATAACTAATCAAGTTCACAAATAATTGAATTTTAAATATACTACAGTGAAACCTGTATATCAAGGTCACCCTATATAGCAGCCACCTGTCTATAACGGTCACTTCAATTTGCTAAAAATGCTAACTTCTATTCAATTCAACCTGTGTATAGAGGCCACCTCTCTATAATGGTTGAATACGTCCTGACAGTCAGCAATCATGTACATAAAAAAAATCAAATGGAATGCAGAGAAAAATTGGTAAATGTCACTTGCAAAATTCAATAAATCAGAATGTATCAAAGATGATCTGATCCAAATGCTCTTCTAATAAATCCCATTCCATACGATCTACCTTGAAATTTCGTCATCTTAATTGAAAAAATTCTGATCAGATTTCGTAGAACAGAGCTCAGTGGAGTATTATGGACAGTTAACTGCTCTCTGTAGGGTGACCTTAAAACACAGGTTGAATTGTGTTACATAATTTTTAAAAGCTATACAATAACATTACCCATCACTTTTTTGCAGGTGAAAAGAGCTTTGTTCCAGTGCCATATGATATCCTTCCTCTGTTTGATGGTGGTGAATTTGATAAAAACTACAATAAAAAATTCAAACCTATTCACTTTGCCATGCCAGAACAAGCTGTCAAAGTTGAACTTGTATCAGTTATAACAGGTCATGGTAGCGATAATGATAACTGTGCTGAATTCTGTATCACTGAGCATGTTTTCACTGTTAACGGAAAGTTTAAAAGTAGTCAAGTGTTTAACAATGCTGGCACTGCATTTGGTTGTGCTGATAATGTTCGATTTGGAGTGGAACCAAATGAACACGGTACTTGGTTGTACGGTCGTGATGGTTGGTGTGACGGACAAGATGTCGTGCCTTGGGTTAAAGATATCACTGATCAATTAAATAATAAAGATAACACAGTTACATACAAGGGTATGTTTAATAATACTGACCCAAATCCAACGCGTGATCCTGGTAAAATTATCATGTCTTCTTATTTGGTATTTTATAAGCATTTAAATTGAACAATAAAATAAATTTAATAAAAAATGTATTATAATTCTACAATTTGTTCATAGTTTGAATGTAAACCTGGAGTTTACAACATCTGATTTTTATACAAATGCAGCTCGATTCTGTTACTATTATTGTAACTTAGTTAATAAATTCATTGTACAATGTTTTGATGAATCTGTTTGTTTTTCCTCCGCTGATATTTGCTGCTGCGAATGAGACTCTAAGCAACAATAGTGAAACTGTAGGCCCAAGGTTAAGAGAAAAAGCAACAGTAATAAGGATTGCCTTTATAATCCGATTCAAATTTTATTTTTGCAAAAAGATTATCTGATCGGTTGTCCTCCAGGTCTCATGTTCAGAGACAGCATTCCAGAGGCTGATTATTTAGAGGGAAACATGGCGGATGATGAAGTAAAACCTCCAACCACAGATTCAACTGCAGTTAGGCCACAATTTGGCAATAGGCGTCTCGAAAACGCATCTGATATTTTCCAACACAATGCATGGTAAGATAGGGAAAATTTAGTGATGTTTACTTCGAGCTATGGATTGAAATAGACAGACTAAATAGTAAGTTTATTTGAACGAACGATTGGCTACAAAACTACCTACAATCACCAATCTTCATATTTCATTCCTCTCCACACCGCACAGACCTGGGAAAGACTTCCAAGCGGCTAAATTATATACTTATTAATTGATGCTCTGTCTACTGCTGTCTTGCCGTGTATTCTTATTTTGAATAAGGACTTGCATCTTCAAATTTGCCCGATTCTGAACTGTCTGAATGTTAACAAAATAACATTGTCAGAAAGGGATCTTCAAGACTGGATCTTTTTATTATTTCATGGATTTCTACCCTCATATCCTGAGATGGGAATATAAAAACAGAATTCTACATTGTAATTGTTTTGATAATATTCCCTACCAAAGTTGAAGATACTCACGCAAAAGCATATTGGAGAAATAGAAATAATTAAATTGAGTGCTGTGCATTAGTCTTGGATCAAACAAATTCTCTCTTTTTTCAAGTTTACGGCGAGTCTTTTTCAACAGAATTTATGTTTATTGGGGAATTTAGATAAGAATTGAAAATATATGTCGATCGCAATGCTAGCGTTGCCATAACTGAGTGCTGATATTTGGACTAAGCAATTTTCTCTCATGTATCTTAAAATATTTTCGGAGTAATTTTGTTTTCTTTAGCAAAATGCTTGTTTCCGGTAAGGATAATCTGCAAAAGAGAATGAGATGTAAGCAACAAGCACACCAGCTGCCTCTGTTTTCATGTTGTTGTTTGGTGTCATTATACATTCAGTAGCTTGACCACTAACATGCTCAGATTGAATGAAAGATGAATCTATCATTCTGATGCTGGCATTCAGCTACCGGATGGGTTAACACTCCCATTATAACTTTGACGTCAAGGTCAGGAATCGAAAATAACACCTTATGATGCTCTGGTGCGATGATAAAATGATTTCCATGAGCTCAAGTTTATCACTGATTTCCAATACCTCATTCATCACATTGGTCCAGCAGCTATTCATTATAATCATACTGTAACAACTTTTTGTTTTCAGCAACATTTTATGCATCCATGTTTCAGGGATGACGTTTCTTGGGATTCTGAACAGGAATTAGCAGCAGTTGAAAAAGTGAAACTCAACTCAGAAACACTTGTCACAACAGAGTTAAAAGGTACTGTTATCTAGCTCTTATTCAAAGTTCTGTGTTTCATTGTTTCTATTAAATTCGCTCATATTTCTAGATGTAGCCAATGCGCAGACGGATTATACAAAGAGAAAAAGTCTGTTTGCATGCAGGCTATTCTGGATGATGAATGATTTTAGTTTTCTTCGTTGTTGAATCTTATTAATAGTGAGAAATTTTCTTTCCCCTTAGAGAAATATGAAGCGGAAGCAGGAAAATTCTGGTCAGAGTTTTATGATCAGCATCAAAATAGGTAATTTATTTTGTCATTTGGAAAAGTATCAAAACTTGTGATAATGGTCAAGTTTTACTGACTTTGTATAAATTGATAAAATTAGTTGTGAGGACTTTGTTCCACTCGATATAACAGGAATACTAACAATATAACTTCAGAAGTAGAAAAATCCTCAATCAATGACCAATGATTTAATGATCAAAGGTCATGTTTCATCGCAAATATGATGCTGGTGAATGGGATTCGAAAATAGGACAAGTCCACTTGATCTAAAGATAACGGTATCAGAATACAGTTAGGCCTACACCATCCAGTTTTTACATTACTCAGTAATAATTCAATATAATGTTGTATATGTTCCATGCATGAACATGTCTAACACTTGGATTCATTGCATTTTCTGAATATGAAGTTTACCTGCTGTTTAATTTTGTAACAAACAGGCTACCATTATTTTATTTTGTTTATACATTGGAGACGTGGCTATATTTCAAACCCCATGCTGTGTTTTTTTAATCTGTGTAATCTTTCATGTCACAAAATCTTCAAAAAATGTTACTTCCAATTTTGAGGAGAACAATTGTTGAAATTATTTGAGTTGGCCACTTTTTTGATTTTTATAATGTAAAGTTGTCCTTATCGTTGTTTTCACTTGGTTTCAATATTTTTCTAAATATAATAAAGAATCTGGAACCACAGGCTTGGATTTATGACAAATTTATACTGAATCAAAAAACTAATTTCTGGGGTCCCGTTTTCACATTAAAAAATATAACATTTCAACACTCATAAAGAGCAACATTATCATCTTGATTTTCACAACTTTCCATTTGTAGGTTTTTCAAAGATAGAAATTGGCTCTTTACAGAATTTCCTGAACTAGCCACTAGTAACACAAACGAGACATGCAATGATGCTGATTATAAATCAGACAGTGCGAAGATGGCATACCCTGGAGATAGATCAACCACTCGTATATTTGAAGTATGACTTTTATCTCTTTGTATTTTGATCTGATCTTGTAGAGGATTTACACTCAAGAGATTAATCCACAAGAGGAACTGTTAAGGTTTTTGGTTGTCGTTTGAATTAAATTCTCATAATGCACCCATTTGATTTGAGCATAACCAACGATTTCTTCTGTAAGCAGTCATTTTATGAGTAATCTTTTTGGTTTAGAAAACAAACTTGCGCATTTAATTGTTTTTGAAGAAATTTGACGTTCTGATACTGGATTTTCTCCAAATAAAAGCAATCGATTTCAAAGTTGTGTTGCTGTCACAGTAACTTATTAGCAATGGGAAAACCTCGTTTTTGTTATTTACATCAGTTAATGATACAAGTACATACAGAAAGTTGCCTGAAATCTGCAACCTATGTGATTTTGATAAAAAGCTAAGTTTAGCTCATATCTTTCAATTTTGAATAAAGAATGTCACAGTTTAAGATTGAATGTATAGATTTTAGTCACTCAATTTCCAGTTTTGAGGCTTGAATCTTATCCAGGGTAGACCATCTGCATTCATGTGTGGTCTTTTACAAATTCAACCCAATTATACCTATTAATTTACAGAGTTTTGTTTATGTTAGGTTGGCTGTGGTGTTGGGAATACAGTTTATCCAATCCTTCAAGCAAACAAGTAAGGCGTTAAATTACTACTCAAATGATAGAGCTCCTATAAACACAACAGTTTGATTTGATCTGTTATGTAACCAATTGAGTTATAGCGAACCAACCATCAATTAATTATCGAACCAAATCATCAATGGTTAATGTACACAAAATTAAACTATAATATTACAATAACATTGGATTTCTGTGCAGTCTGCTTCAGGTTTGTCAAAACGTTCGAGCCATTCTACAAAAAGGAATAAAAATAGATCAAGTCAAATTCTTTAACCTAGTAAAAGGAACACTTTTACGGTTGTAAACATCACAAAATTCAATGGTTGACTGTTGTTTATATGTATGTTTCAGTGTACAAAAATTGAGGAATTGTTGATTTTGAAGTTGTTATTTCTATTTGAAAATATTTTATCATGAGTTGATCATTAAAATATTAAAATGTTTGTTTTTCGAACAAATACTGATCCTTGTGTGTGATTGATAATGTTTGAATTCAGAATTTGTGTGATCAGAGTCGCCATGCACAACCATGATGGATTATGTCTCATGTGATGTCTGTATTTATTCATTTGTTTGATTATAATTTTTCTTTGATTGATAGTGATCCTGGTCTCTTTGTTTACTGTTGTGATTTTGCTACCTCTGCTGTTCAGTTGGTCAAGGTACGTAACAGATGTGTACATAGTCATTTTGTACAATTTTTACAAAATAAAATAAATTTATACCTAAACCAGAAATTAACAATGGTTTTAAAATTGTAATTCTTTCAATTCTTCTTTTTATTCTGGGAAAATCTTTATTGAAATTGAATTGTAGTTTTACTATTGTGATTGTAATTTTAAAATTCCTAAATTGAAGACGTAAAGCAGTAGTATGCTAATTTTTAACGCACGCAAAATACACAGTGAAAAGTTTATAGCTATTTTGAAACATTTCTGATCATAAAAACTGTACAAATTTTTTTTGTAGGATAATCCAAACTATGAATCAGGTCGTTGCCATCCATTTGTGTGCGATGTGTCAGAAGCTGATCCATCACAAATGCCATTTCCAGAAAAATCTCTTGATTTTGTTGTCATGATTTTTGTCTTATCTGCTATCTCACCTGAGAAGTAAGTTTAAAAATAAAAACATTTTTTATCAATTTTATTTCCACATTTGAAGTGTAATGGATTTTTGCTTTCTACCAAACATTAGGATGCAACAAACAATTGACTTTCTTGTCAAGGTATGAATTGAAATATTCTATAACATGAAATGTAATGTTTTTGTGGGAGTATTTGTATTGGATGTAATCTTTTGATATCCTTTTTAATTACTCTATGACAAATGTTCTGTATTAAGAATGGATGTAGAATTGTTTCAATTGAAATCATTGCTAATTCATCACTACCCTGGCGAAAATGTCAAGAACTATTCATAAAAAGTTCATGAATACACGTTCATGAATAATTCAATATAGTACCA